>AYEL01078320.1:0-107605 GCA_000484575.1 Olivierus martensii
TTAAGCTAATTTTTTCTAAATTTCCTTTTGACAGGATAAATAAATTATTAATAATAAAATAAACACGATGAATTACTTTTATATATTTTTAATTACGGATAAATAAAGATTTCACTATTCGTACGAATAACCATGAGAGTCACTGTATATATGTATATAAACTGTTGTTTTGAATGTATAACTGTTTCTAACTGCAAAACATAAAAACTTATAAAACTTTCTTTCTTATATTATAATAATAAGATAAGTTTTCAGTTCAAGTTCACCAACTAGTGCAGCAATATACCTGTTAGCGTATTCATGGAAAAATTTTTATAATGAAAGCATTACTCAGCATTTTAATGCCAAGTACCACAATGCTAATTATATAATCTGTACCGAGCAGTACAAGTATTTCTTATTTACTTAAGAAAGAAAGAAATGTAGGTAAATTACAGTAATGTAGTTTAAAATTAACTAATCTGTTTTCCAAATAAAATTATTAAATCCAATAAAAAAAAAATTTAATAAATAGTTAGAAGTTTTATCATTAAATAATAATATATATAAATGTATGCCATTTAAAAAATAAGTTTTTAATTTAATTTATAAAATTTCATGTTGACCTTAATCAAATATATTTAAAAATTCAAAAAATTTATTTGCAAACTTATTGAGGTCACGATTAAAGAGAAAAAATCAAATAATTCTTTCAAATTTAATATTGTTTTTTACAGAGACAAAGATGTTGAGAAATATAACTCCTAGATTGCTTTAAAAATGCTATTGGATAATTTACATTCTTCTGTACAATCAAGAAAAGATTAAGAAAATTGAAAATTAAATTCGTAGCCTAGATAAAGTCTAAACTATCAATATAAATATAAATAATATACTTTCTAAATTTGATATTCAAAATACAGTATATTTTGAATATATTACGTTTTTGGTACTAAAAATATTTAATGCCAGCCAATTAAAATTTAGGAAAAATTGGCTAAGTCATCAATAATTAATTTGCAATATAAGATCACATTTTGTATCACGATCAAAACAAATTTATTACTTTTTGAGAGTTTTAAACGAACTGCTTTCTTTCTTAATGCACTAACGGTTGCAAA
The DNA here is from genome assembly GCA_000484575.1 of Olivierus martensii. Lineage (NCBI taxonomy): Eukaryota > Metazoa > Arthropoda > Arachnida > Scorpiones > Buthidae > Olivierus > Olivierus martensii. The sequence continues at coordinate 1,101 of AYEL01078320.1, forward strand.
AGTGCTTCCTTAGTACACTAATGTTTGTGAAAATTGCAACATTATGAAGGATTGATGGCAATTATTTATTAGCTTATCGGATAATGCAAAACAGCGTATAAAATACAAATGATTAGAATTGCAGAGTGATTGCGAATGCCTGGGCCCAGCCGCACCTCTCTAAATTGTCGTGTTAAAAATATAAATAGAGAGCTGTGGAGAAACCACATAAATGTCATATTGTGGACAGCGAGCTGCAAAAAATTCTTCAGGATTCACTATTCCTTATTGATGACAAAGTGCGCAATATAAAAAAATGACAGAGTTCGAACGTGGACGAATGATCGGCCTGCGTGAAGGTGGATTTTCATACTGCGATATTGCTGCTCATATGGGACATAACATCACGACAATGATGCGTGTGTGGAAGCAGTGGACTGAATAGAACCGGACGCATCGAAAATCTGGAAACAGACCACGAAATATGATGACAACCACCAGATGACAAATATTTCTTTCGCATGTCAGTGTAAACCGTTCACCTTCATCACGATAATAGACAAGCACTACAATAGGTATGGCATTGCCTGCTTCTACAATTCAACGGCGTCTACTTCACAGAGGACAGACTGCACGCATTCCTTAGCGACGGATTTCCTTGACCGTGACCATCGATGCCTCAGATCACAATGAGCTCGTGAACACAGAGAATGGTGTGCTGATTGGCAACATGTCGTGTTTTCGGATGAGTTTCGCTTTAACTGGGACTGCGATGATGGCTGCATACGCCTTAAAAGATATGGTGAGCGCAGTCTTCTAGCATTCATTGTAGAGCGTCATATTGGCCGAACGGCAGCGTGATGATGTGGGGCGCTATTGGGTACCAATCGCGATCTCGGCTGCTATGAATTGAAGGTAATCTCAACATCAAGTCAACCACTACATCAAGGAAGTTATTCAGTAAAACAGAAATCATACTATTCCTTCAGAGCAATCTTGACTATATTCCAGTAGGACAATGTCTGATCACATATTGTGAAGAATGGTCAGGCTTTCTTCTCAGCACGGCAGATACTGTTTCTATTCCGATTTGAACGTTCGCCAGATACGTTGATAATTGAACATATTCAGGATATGGTTTTTCAGCAATTTGCTCGTGAAGTCCTTAACAGTTAATACCAATGAATTGTAGGCTCGCATACTTGAACGTTCGCCAGATATGTTGATAATTGAACATATTCAGGATATGGTCATTCAGCAATTTGCTCGTGAAGTCCTTAACAGTTAATACCAATGAATTGTGGGCTCGCATACAAACAATTTCCCGAGAACACATCCAAAGCCTCTTTAATTCAATGCCACAACATATAGCAGTTCTTATTGCAGTTCACGGAGGCTTCACAAGATAATGATCCAAATCGATCGATTAGAGCTTTTGTTACATGCTGTTGAATGTTTTTACACGTTTTTCAACTATGATGCTAACTATATATACATATTACAAACTCCCTATGGGACGGCCAGATGCCGAGCCGGCCTGCCACGCAGGAGATACCAGGCTCGGGTTCGTGTCCCGGGTCTGGTATCTCCTGAAAAGATTTTTCGAGGTGCCGGGCATGGACCGGCAATCCCCGTCCTTCACCATCCGGCCCCCTTCACAGGTGTGGGTGCAGCCCGTGGTTGGAACTGGCCCCGCCCCTTAATAATCCTTCCTGATTGGAAAGGGGCCATAAAATATGCAAAAAATAGGCTATTTCGGACGGCCGGATTGGCCGCGTGGAAATGCTTTCTGATTGGAAAGGGATATAAAATTTGCAAAAAAACCCATGGGTCAGATGAAGACAAAATTTTAAACATAACATTCTTAAAGCACAGTTTTTCAATTAAAATAAATTCCATTCAATTTAGAGATCTCAAAAAATGATAACTATTTCTCGATCATAATATGTCTAGTGTTGTCGCACACACCATGATAAAAATTTTATATTTTATAAAAATTAAATTATAAAAAATATTTAATCATAGAAATGTAAAACCAAGAATCTTTGTATAAACTAACTATTTTTAAAGTATAACATCACAATTTGCATTTTTCCCCTACATCATTTATCATCACAAATTTAATATCCTTTCCCTCATTTAGCAGCGTGACTTAGTTTATGTATATTGCCATAGAAGATTAAATTCAGTAAAAAAACACTTTCTTCAGATCCTGAATCATGTCCTGAATAAATACATGTATTCGAGCCTAAAATGATACAAAAAAATAATAATGAAAACTGACGACAATTTTTTATTTTAATCTTACCAATTTAGGAATAAAGCATAATAATGGAATTAGATCACGTCTAAAAATTTGATGGTAAGGGGCAAAGAATCGAATCTGATTTTTAGATGGAAATTCGATCAGAGTGACTGCATGGAAATGCTTTGCTTTTCATCCAGAGAACCAATTCAATTCCATATTCCGTAATTTTTACAGAAGGTTTCGCTCGGCCTGTCGCTCCCCATTTTGCAGTCAATCGTCCCTCTATGTGAGTAGGCGGCAAGGTACACCGTCTGCAGCAAGCCTAAATTCTGCCCGCCACTAAGTCATCAATAGATGGGTTTTTTGCCTATTTTATGCCCCTTTCCAATCAGTGAGATTACTAAGCATTTTTTATTTTAATCTTACCAATTTAGGAATAAAGCATAATAATGGAATTAGATCACGTCAAAAAATTTGATGGTAAGGGGCAAAGAATCGAATCTGATTTTTAGATGGAAATTCGATCAGAGTGACTGCATGGAAATGCTTTGCTTTTCATCCAGAGAACCAATTCAATTCCATATTCCGTAATTTTTACAGAAGGTTTCGCTCGGCCTGTCGCTCCCCATTTTGCAGTCAATCGTCCCTCTATGTGAGTAGGCGGCAAGGTACACCGTCTGCAGCAAGCCTAAATTCTGCCCGCCACTAAGACATCAATAGATGGGTTTTTTGCCTATTTTATGCCCCTTTCCAATCAGTGAGATTACTAAGGGGCGGGGCCACTTCCAACCATTTCCACGGGTTGCACCCACATCCCTGGAGGAGGGTCGGATAGTGAAGAACGGGGATCGCTGGGCCGGGCCCAACACCCCGAAAAAACTTTTCAGGAGATACCAGACCCGGGATGTGAACCCGGGTCCTCCTCTGCATCCACATCCCTGGAGGGGGGTCGGATAGTGAAGAACGGGGATCGCTGGGCCGGGCACAACACCCCGAAAAAACTTTTCAGGAGATACCAGACCCGGGATGTGAACCCGGGTCCTCCTGCGTGGCACGCCAACAGCGTTACCACTCGGCCATCCGGCCGTCAAATAGATGGGTAGTGGTGCCATCTATTGATTAAAAATATTCGAGATGAAACCAAGATATTTCATACAGGCAATCTCACGAAGGATCTTCCGGAAAGTTAGCAGGGCATTTCTGAAAAATCTATATAATTATTTAATCTTTTGAAAATCTTTTGATGAATTTCGAATTCTCAGGATGTTTATCTGCAAATGCCAAGATGTCATAAGCTGAAATAACACCTGTATAAACTTACATTCATTTGCATGCATAACTCAATGGGCCAACTGATTATGGTATAACATTTATAAAAAGTCTACTTCTGTTTCAAATATCAGAATTATAAAATTTTTCCAGTTTGTTCGGAAACATTTTCTTTTTGCTATAGTAATATTAAGTAAATAAAAATATAAGGAATAGATTTTAAGAAAATTGTTTTATTTTTTCGAAATTTTAATTATATTTCAATTTTTACGGATTATTTTTTCTATAATCAAATCAATTCATGTTAATCTTCGATTTTTGTCTATGAAAATAATTAGAATTATTTGTACAGAATACAATACTGTATTTCTAATGACGTTAATTAATATTGGCAATTCATATTCATAATATTAATTAATTGAAAAAATTAATGTTATACATTTAAAATTAAAATTTTCATAAAAAAAACTGCATATAGTAAGTTTATTTATTTATTTATTTATTTATCAAGTCATGTACCCTACATATAAGATTATTTATTTATTTATTTATTTATTTTTATAAATTTATAACTGAACTTTAAAATTGTATCAAAATTGAAACAATGCAATTTCGAAATAAACAACTTAAAGTCTTCGAATCGATTCTATGACATTTCCATTATTTTTCATTTTGCATCTTTTAGGAAATTAAAAATCATCGATTTCGGATTTATTAAACTGGTCAATAAAATAACAATATTTATGTTATATTAAGAGAAAGATATTTACATATTATGAACAATGTCTCACATAAATATTATCAGATTTGAATGAAATTTACATACATTAAATCTTTTGTTCTCTCTAATTTTGTCTTGCTTTCCAGCTGTAAGTTACTAAACAACAGGATCTTCTAATGTCACATGGACTACATCTTTCTTTTTTTTAGTTTACTTTCTGCAGGAAAAGAAGGCTTATAAGATTACTAGCATGTCTGTGTGTCTCTACTAATAACTTTTGAACTAATTAACAGATTTTCACGAAATTTGGTAGTGATGTTTGCCATGTGATTTCATCTCGATGCCGCATTACTTAATCTTATAGGATTATTTAATTTCACAGGATTGCATTTATTTTTTTATCAAAATTTTAGTTTAAATTATTAATAATAGATGGCGCTAAGTATTTCTAGCAGAGTAGTAACATTACTTATCTGCATTCTTAATACTCAGCGCCATCTGTTGTTAATAATATAAAGTAAAAAATATTAAAATTTTAAATAACGTGGCTTACCAGCATTTGCTCTTACAGCTTTTATAGAATAATATACTTGGATTATTATTTATATAAATATATTCATTTAAATATCACCAGATAGCATTGGGTATGAGATCCAATGCTATCTAATATTCAGATTTTTCTGGTATTTCTGGTATTTTTTGCATGAAATGCCACCATTAATATCATTTGTTCCAAAATTTTAGATTTCTATCAAATACGAAAAAATTTGCCTTGAAAATTTCAGTTTTATGTGCATTTCTGAAATTATTTGATACTTGTCCTGGCAATTTGTATGTTTAAATCGAAAAAATTCATAATTTCAAAATTTTAATAAATAGTAGAGCATCAATTATCCGAAATAATTGAGACTAAGGTTGTTTGGTTAATCAAATAGTTTGGATTATCGAAGTATATGAGAATACCCATTTTATACAAAAAAATGGTAATTATGCCCTACAATTAAATTATTGTAGCCTACGCAAGATTATTTACTACTGTATTTTAAAGTATTAACTGACTTTGGATTTCCTGCTCGATTTTCTTCAATTTTGCTGAAATTTAGTGGGAATATGCACACAGGTTTCAGAGGAAATTGTGCAAAACTTAGTTCAAGAAATGGTGTGATTGAGGCATTAGAGCTTTTCTTGTAGAGGTCACTGTGCATCACGAATAATTTTCAAATACAATTATTACATTACTAGTAACATCTAATACTTTGAATGCAAGCTCAGGTCCGGACCGATTAATTATTGTGTCTGAGTTTCAAATACAATTATTACATTACCAGTAACATCTAATACTTTGAATGCAAGCTCAGGTCCGGACCGATTAATTATTGTGTCTGAGACAAGTTTTAAAAACGGCACCTTTAAAAAAAATTTTTAAACTCTAAGTAATGAATAATAGTCTACTTAATTGAGTAATAGACATTTTAAGAACGTTTTGTAATACATTAAAAAAAGTTTTATCTATATTTAAAAAAGAACAAAAATATTTTGAACATTACAATAGTTAAAAACAAAAAAAAATGAATATAATTTGTTCTAAATTATTTTTCAAGCTTTTATTGCAACAAATTTCTTGATTGTATCTTTAGAATTTATTGTAAATTAGATATCATATTCTCTATAGAAATTATTGCTAAATCATTCAGTCGGTCTTGCATTGTTGTTCGTAAAAATGTTTTTAAAATTTCAGTTTAGAAAAACTGCGCTCAGCTGTCGCTACAGTTACAAGTAGTGTTAACAAAATTCTTAGTTCTACAACAACGTTTGCAAATATGCATTTAAAATCAAATTTATATATAAAATTTAATGTCTTGAACATTTTTTTTATTTCATTTGGAAAATAAGACCAAGTTCTTTTAGATCAATTGAAGATATATCGGCTTCATCTTCATCCTTTAACATTAAGTACAAGTAGTTACAATATTTTTCAACTGTAGTGTTATTCCATATTTTATATACGTATTAGATATATCGTTCGTGGTATTTTTAAATTTTAAATCTTTCATCCAAAGAATTGATTGTAATATCCAGTAAAAGATTAAAAAATTCTATTTCAATTTTTTTCTTTGGGTCAAGTACCACATTGTCACTGCATTCGTAATCAAAAACATTGTTTTCTTTTTTTTTAAATTTTATTGGGCGAATACAATTTCTATTTCTAATTCTTGACAAATGACATTTGCTGTATTTAAAGTCTTAAAATCTTGTGTCTGTGATTTTTAAAATGCACTACTGAATTAGTAATCATGGAAATACAATTTGAAATATGAAAAACACAGTCATAATATTTCCTTCGATTTATGTATTATTACGAATTTTGTCATATTAATATTTTTTTGTGCTTCATTATACATTTCATATTTTTATAATTCATTTTGGCGCCTATATCAATCCGGTGCCTAGGCGATTGCCTCACCTATGGAACCGATCCTTTGTAAACTTGTTCAGTTTTCTGTACTAAATCAAAAAAATTTTTTTGTCAAAGGTCATAAGAACATTGATCAAATTTGACCAATGTTTGAGAGAAAATATCTCAATGTTTTACACGTTGAATTTAATTTTTTCTGCTATTATTTACAAAAATAGAAAGATTTTGAACTACAAGAATAATGATTTTCCAGTTTTGAGTCTTGAAGTTCTTCAAAATTAGGTTACTTGTCATAGAATGACCCTATCTTATAAAAAGTAGTTCGTTTAGGAAACAGTTTGTAAATAACAACGAAACGTCCACACAGTAATCTGATTTTTAATTCCTCTAATGATAAATTAAAGACTATTTCTATGTTATACTGCATATAACTTCGAATAAATAATTGGAAACAAATATATATTAAGAGAAACGAATAATATTTCAGCACAACAACCAGTCACTAAAAGAAAATTTTACTTTAATTTTGTTTGGCGGCAATGATTCGGTTATATAATTGACTTGTTCAGATAATTGATGTTTTACTGTAATTCAATTTATAATAAAGTATTTAAATATCTATATATTTTCTCGAGAATTAAACATGTTAAGAAAAATGTAATTCAATTTTTATATAAAATATGAAATTTCTTGTAATTTCTGTTATTATGATAAAATATATATAATATTTAAAAATTTTTAGCTATTTTGTAGTAACAAAGGGTCAAATGATCTATTTTTTTTATACATATACAGTTGAGTCTCTCAGTGGCGGATTGAAACCAGTTGAGGCCCCGGGCGCAGAAAAAATATTGGGCCCCTTAAAAAAAAGAGAAAATCAAGGGAATAAAAATACATATTGACCATATTTTTAAATAAATAAAACATATGTACTATTTATATATTTTATTCCAGCAAAATTTCAATATAATATAAATGTACAGAATTTTACTTGAAATTAAAATATGAAAATATTTAAATAAATTTTTTCTAGCTTTTAGTTTTGCAAACTTGCCAATTATCTCTTCATAATTAATACTTTTAAGTAAATCGCTCTCTATATATCAATATAAAATAGCCATGTTATTTAATCTTTCTTTTGACATTGAATTTCTAAGGTAATTTTTTACTCTTTTCATACAAGAACATACTTACATACTTTTCGCAGTGTTGCCACAATAAAGTTTTTTCTAGCTTTTAGTTACTACATACTTTTTGCAACGTTGCCAATGTAGTATTTGTATTTGGCATATGGTAATTGTTTGTCATTGTATTTGGGTTTTGGTTGTTAATGAAAATAAGCAAATATAAAAATACTATCAAGTTTTACTATTAATTGAAAATTTGTACGTAATTATAATTGCATTAGAAAAATGTGTAAAGTTAGGGTTTTGTGGGCCCCCAGAAGTCGGGGCCCCGGGCGCACGACCGGTGCGCCCGCCGTTAAATCCGCCTCTGGAGTCTCTGTAGTCCGGCCCTTCGCCAGTCCGAGATTCTGCGAAGTTGTGACCATGTGCGAGAGAAAAAATGACATAAAAAAAATTGTCAGTCGCTATTCGTTCATTGCGCAGATTATAATCGGATTATTTTTTAAGTTCAGTACACAGTTTACTGTAAAATAGTGTTTTTACTGTATCAGTGTTTGTTATTTAAATTTACATAATGTCCCCGGGCGCGCATGTGCCGTTAAATCCGCCTGATTCTAGATCCCATACCATCAGATTTTTTCAGGAGGAATCTGGACCTGGTCCATTCTATTCATTCTTCACTTGACTGTCATTTGTCAACAGTATTGCACAACAGTATTCAATTTACTATTTCGATTCACAAAATAAAGATCAAAATGACCATTTTAGAAAAAAAATTAAAGGACAGAGAAGTGAAATAAAGAACTGTCTTCTTAAATAAAGGATGTATAGTCATGGTAGTGATAAGCAGAGCTGGATTTGCATTTTTGGGGGCCCTAGGATGAGCAAGGCTTTGGACCTTTAAAAATTCAAATCAGTTATGTCTAATTTTAAAGGCTCCTTATAACTTATAAGGAACCTTTCAAATTGGAAAAAGTGAAAAACGAAAACATGTTGACTGTGGTCGAAAAGGCAGAAATAATTAAGAAAGTTCACTTGGATGAAAAGTTTAGTGATTTGGCTTCATTTCATGGTATTGGACGAGCCACCATTTATGACATTAAAAAAAATCGGATAAATTTAAGGATTTTGTTAAAAATTTGAATATCAAGAATAGTGGCAGGGAAGTCTTAATAAACTGAGCGCATTCGTTTGTATAATTCCATTTTTTTTCATTGAACATCCAATAATTCGACAAATCTCTGAAATCCGACAAGCCCCGGAACCATATATGTCGGATTATGGAGACTCTACTGTATATATATTTTACAAATAAAAAAACAATTTATTTTAAAAAATATTTCTAACTATTTTCTTTTAGTTTTCAAGTAAGCAAAACTAACAATCTAGTTGTTTTAGATTGTTAATTAAAAACTAACAATCTAAAACAAAGAGCAGTTGTATTTTATGAATATTTATGCAATGTGAATTATAATAATATTATATGTGATTTTGATTTAAGTATTTTAATATGTTTTATACATTCTTATTTTTATAAGTTCTTTAATGGGTATGGCCCATTTGCGCAACTATGAAAACGCACGATAACACGACATGTTTCTATTTCAGTCTATTCATTTGTGCATCCAAATTATTTAACAATTATTTTAGATTGATAATAAAAACCAACATTTTCATTCTACTTATCTGTTCCAATAAAAGTTCTAAATACTGTAAATTATAATGTATAGTAGAACTATAAAATAAGATATTTTAAAAACCCATAATATTTTTACCATTAATAGAATTTCTGAGTGGAGGCAGATTTTAGTGAAAACTCGCATTGTATAGAAATTGTAACATTAGTTTTTTTAGATTTAAAAAAAATTTAATTTGTAAGTCCAGTATATTCTGATCAAAAATATATTTAAGTATAATAAAGTCACACTGTATACTGTGTAGGCTATATTACTCTGTAATATTATACTGGGAATTGTATAGTGTATACTGTACATTATTCGATAATAATATGATTGCATAACATACAGTAAAAATATAAATATATGTATTGGTAGTATATGTGTATTGATTTTTCATTATTTTATTTTCTTAAGCACTTATTATCAAATAAAGTAGACTATAAATTGATTTCAAACAGTTAATCTTTATTAAACTATCTTAAATTTTATACTTTTTATAAAAAAACTTAATAAAATGATTTATAGAATATATAAGCTTGGATCTTTTACTACATCAAGAAAAATTAACACATGGTTAAAGAGAGTGAAGTTACAGTAGAACGAAATGGTCAACATTATCTATGCAATCTATAGATTTACAACATAATATAATCGATTAGTTCTTAGTTTGACCTGGAAGGGGAAGATCTTAATGTTAAGATCAGTGCCGGATTAAACAAGATGGAGGCCCTTAGGCATTCGAAATCTCGGGGCCCTGTCACCTAATAATTTTACGAATATGATTTTATTACACAACAGTTTTAGGAATGTACTTTTATTGCACAAAAAAATAAATTATCAACAAATTAATATAAAATATAAATAAACGATAATTATTAAAAGTAAAGTATATATTACTTCTTACTTATGTTTACCTCAAACTCTTACTTTAAATATTATATACAATAAAAAAAATTAAAAATAATTAAATATTTGGTTTTCTCAATATTTTTCCGTGAAATCTTTTAGAACATCTTGGAATTCTATGTTCTGCAAGACGTCGTAACAAATATTTCTTTGTTGTAATCAAAATTTCTTCATTTAAGGATTTCTTTGTATATATATGTATATATATTATATACAGTTTAATCTAATGTTGAGGGGCCCCTAAAAAGCGTGGGGCCCATAGGCAATTGCCTACTTCGCCTAATGGGTAATCCGGCACAATGGTTAAGATAGTAACAATGCAAAATAATAGACATTAAAAAGCTGAAAATTGAGTCAGATTAATTTGTTGCAATTAGCTTTTTACACTGATACGCTATATGATATCGTTTGTGTGCAGTTGAGCGGCTATAATTTCGAATTTCCTGTGACAAACCTGTTTTTGTAAGATGTTCAATTATGTGCACAATATACAGTATTCTACAATGTCCGGAAAATAATTACGAGGCTCAATTTCTTAAGGAAAATGTCTTGAGCCATTTTTCGATGTAGTTTTCGAGAAAAATTGACTTTTAAAAAGTCAATTTTTCTCGAAAACACGAGATAGCCTCAGGCTATATCTATTGTTGAGATTTTCAACAATTATTATTTCAATTTAAATAAACTATGGAATTAACAATCAATTTGCCATTGATTTTTCTAAAATTGCTGTAATTTTGTGTTATTTTTAGAAATATACAGTAATGTATATAAGCATAAATAAACATCTACAGAAAAAAAAAAGTTTCCTTATAGATGAAGATATATACAAATACCGTACAGTACAGTACAATATTTATTTAAGAAAATAAAGACAAATCCACTAGAATTATAAGAAAAATAATGACAAATTGATATTATCAATTGTTCTGTTTATTCGAATTGAAATATTAATTGTTGAAAATTGTTAAAAAAACCTTTTAAGTCCATTTTATCGAAACATTGTTCAAGACTTTTTTGCTTATTTTTCTACAAAAAGTCTTTGATATTTGTAGTTGTAAATAGAAATATAATCCATAAATCCTTTAGGGATTTTTCTCAGAGATCCGAATTTACATCAAAATATTTTTATTTAACCTCTTCAGTCCTGAGAAAAATTTTGTAATGCATATTACAAATTTTTACTATTATTGATCTTGTTAGAGTTCTAAAACTAAAAAATTTCTTTCAATTTCTGTTTTTTTTGTTGTTGCACAACAAAACAAAAGAATTGATAAATATTGAATAGATTTAGCACGAAAATTTAAAATGTGTATTCCCTATAGGGAACTCCAGGACTGAGGAGGTTAAAAATTATTTTTCTGTTTTCAATCGTATTATGTACTTTCTTATGAGTATATATACTGACATATTATAAGCTATTGCTAATAGTTGTTGCAATTGACCGTGGATATCATCACATAATTTTTTTAGTTTATTTTTATTCAAACAAAATTTATGCAAAATTTTATCTGAATAAAAAACAAAGTTCATTAGAAAATTGTATAAATAATAATTATAATACATTACGAATATTATGCTTTGCAATTTTACACTTTAATTTCAATTGAATATATTATATACAGCATTCTATAATTTAGTTGTTTAATTTATATGTGCTCATACTATAAAAGAAAGAAAAAACGATATAGAGAAGAATTTTAAATTGTTTTGAGAAAATTTTTGAAATTAATTTGAAAATATAATATAATCTAGTCAATATTTTAATCATTTTGCTGTTCTTTGAAAGCATTAAGTCCGATATATAATAGATTCCATTTTATTCGGCCTCTATGGGACGGCACTTAGGCCGGATAAATAAATGGCCGGTTAATCCAAAAATATAAGCTAAACACCATTTATAAGTTGTAAATTAAATAAAAAATTGTTGCATATAAATGTTTATTAAACTAAATCAGTAACTTTCATTTGTCTTTTTGATTTAAATTAAATTCTTTTTTTTTTTGAAGCAAAATCACGTTATTTTTACATAATTAATTATATAAATGATAGATGAATTATTTTTCTATTCAATATATCTTATCGCAGTTTCAAATGCTTTTTCCTCTTAGAAATTACAAATGGTTTATTCTTTGTTTAATTCTTTTTCCTCTCCAATCATAGCTCTATGAAAATGTGCCGGTTAAAGCGAGACCGAATAAGAGGGACTTTACTGTATTTAATCGTCTATATTGTCACTTTAATCTTTTTTCTCTATTAATTTTATTTGTAAAGTAAGGAGATCGAAAATGCATCTCTTCACTCTATAAAAAAAATTAAATTACCGAAGTTTTTTTTTTTTTTCTTTTCTGCTTAAATTATTATTTGAACATCCTGTGAAAAACGAACACAATTTCTATAAGTGGTTTGAAGGATGTCCTCTTCAAAGGTCAAAATATTAGCCTTTCTTGATTTATCAAGTGGAACTTGGGTGTGACATGCAACCTATGTTATATTATTCTACGAGTTTTGAGAATTTCGTTTAACAAGTTAGCCATTTGAAGATCCATTTCGCTTATAAAACTTTCAGATATTTAAATAATTAAATGGATAAAACAAAATTAATTTCGAATTTAAGTAATAAAAATAAAGATTTCATGTACAAGTGTATGTATCTGAGATGAAAGAATTTATTTTTAGGATATTGTTTAATTGGTTTTATAAATTTAGCCTGTTTATCAAATCTAGGACGCAACTTGAAGCAATAATTTCACTTGACATCAATTATGATTATTCTATAGAATTAAAAATACCGTATTGTATTCATTTCATAAAAAATTTAGATTTCACTTTCAAGCGATTATTATTATAATCTTCGTTAATCAATCAATATTATTCTGATAATCTGTAGCACTCTTATTTTTAAAAATTAATAATAATAATTAATTTGAAATAAAAAATAGAAGTGTAAGAAAACGGTTAGTCGTTTTAAGAAAAGATTTTCTGTAAACATAAAGTGTAAGTGACATTTATTCGATTTCAGGAAATAATAAAAATTTAAAATTTTTTAAAATCGAGTTTTGTAACTTAAAACATGTCTTCTGTTTCAAGTGAAGACATTTTTTTTTTCATGTAATAATACTCAAAAGGGAATGCCGCTTCGAAACTTAAATCGGTCTTTTTCATCTTTAAGAGTGTTTATTAGTGCATTTTATAGCAAATTATCATTTAAAAGTAATTTAAAAAATTGCTTTAGATGTTTTGTGAATCTGTAATATTTTAAAATAAAATATCGTTGCAAAACTAATTTTTAAAAATTTTAATCATTTGGAATTTCGATGCTCCGTTTTGTAGAAATTGTTTGACTTCCTAGTTACTTCTTATAAAATTTTACAGTTCACGGACTGTTACAGTACGTTTTAAAAAACTTTAATGCATTTTCAAAACTATTCCGTAATTATTCTGTAAATTAGTATAAATTATAGACATTATAATACATTTTTTTTTTCTTTAAATGTTGCGTTAAAAATACAAACACTCATTACACCATTAAAGAAGTAGATAATAATACGAATTGTACTAAATGTCGAAAGCTGAATAGAACCTTTAGTACAATATTTAAAAGTATTTTCACCTCTACACGACCTCTTAGACGGGAGACAAATCTTGTTGATGGATATCTCGGAATGAATTGGTTCCTGAACAATGACAATCGTTTCCTGTCGAGACAGAAAACTAAACTTTCAGGATAAACTTCCGCTCATGCGCACAAAACGAACTGTCAAAAGTTCAAGCGGGAGAGAAAAAAGTTGTTGTAGTAGTCCAGCCTAATCAGCTAGTTCCCATATGGAATTATTTTTAGTCGTTAATTATTATTTAATATGTATGCGGAAAATCCTCTTTATCATCACGTGTAATGGATAAAAAAGCCGTGGTATAAGCTATTTTAAGCATATAAATTCGTCCAGAAATGTAAGTTTCATTTATTTCTTTTTGTTCGGTACGTATAAACTATTATTATCAGTGTTTCTAATGTTCAAAACATTCGTTGAAACAGTAATAAACGTGTTTTCCGTATAGATGTTGGATATTATCGGCTAGTTGAGTGAACTTTCCGATATTAAGATAACAAAAATTTAGATATGTTGTCGAATAGCCACCATTCATACCAAAATATACGCGCCTATCAAACTTGATTTTAGTTTTTTTATCCAAACTTTATGAATTGATTAATGAAGTTATTATTTGACAAGGCCAAATAAATCTCTGGAATCAAGTTTATAGGAATGTTAAAATAGTATTTTAAAACTAATTTACAATGTAAAAGTTTATAAATACTGTAACCGTTAAAAATAAATTAATATTTCGATTTTATGTTTTCTTTTAGTTTCTTGTTAAAATATTTATTTTATTTTCTTTCTAACGGTATCTGTTTGTATTGAATATTCAATCATTTTTATGAACTGTATAAGATTATCAGACGGTTTAAAAATATTAAACTTCTTCAGATATGGATATTTTATTGACCTGTTTTAATTTAGAAATTTATTTAACATTGATTACAATTTAAAAAAAATTGAGCAAATAGAATATGAATGTATATAGTACTATAATTAAATAAAACCTTTTTTTGTATATAATCTTTCATTGAAAATAATACTGTATCTATAAAACCGTAATAAAAAAAAAAACTTATTCCAACCTATATAAGTTTCAGCAATCAAAATTATTTTTATAACAGTTTATTTAAAAGAAATTTTTAACAATTTTTATTTGTTAAAAATGTTTTAAAACAAGTTAAAAAAAAAAATTAAATATGAAATTTTTATTTGATAAAAATAAAACAGGTTTACAACCTGACAATTTTCTGTCAAAATATAATTGCTAAATTTAAAATATTTTTGTTCATCAGTAGGTAATTAAAGATGACAAAATGCTTTAAATAAAAAGAGAAACATTATATTAGACATAGACTTAAACAGATGCTCCTAACTTGGAACATTCATTATACAGAATGTATATTTTTATAATTTATTAA
The DNA here is from genome assembly GCA_000484575.1 of Olivierus martensii. Lineage (NCBI taxonomy): Eukaryota > Metazoa > Arthropoda > Arachnida > Scorpiones > Buthidae > Olivierus > Olivierus martensii. The sequence continues at coordinate 16,460 of AYEL01078320.1, forward strand.
ATTTTATTTTGAATATTCAAAATTTTAAATTAATTTCTTGGGACTGGTTAACTTTAAGGTTAACTGGTAATTTCCTGTTAACTTTTTTTTCTATCTTTTACAATAAAAAATGAAATTTTACTCAATTGTTGATTGTTTATTGATTTATTCACATCAATTGTTTATTGATGTGAATAAACAAATTTAAATGCATAATTTTGTTTATTCACATCAATAAACAGATTTGCATGTTTAAATTTCTACATCTGAAATAATATATTATCTTTTATAGTGATTTTTTTAATAAATTATAAAATTATATTATTTAATAAATTATATTATTTCATCAGCAGACAGTGAAAGCAGTTTAGGAAATATACAGTAAGTTATTCATATAATGAAATTATGATTATATTTATTTGTTCATTAGAATGATTAATGAACAAATAAATATAATCGTAATTTCATTATATGAATAACTTACTGTATATTTTAAACTTTTTCGCTGCTGCTGCGTTCATTTTGGTTCACCCTGTATAGATGAAAGGTTAATAAAAGAAGACGAAAACAATATCTGAGGATATATGGATTTCAATGTTTACAAGAGGTGGACATGTATGAATAAATGAATTATTGTAAAGGAAGCTGGTATAATTTGTAGATATAGGATGTACAGTATGGTACCATCTGATTGGTGCATTTGAGTGTTTTTCCCCCCCTTTTTGGTATACTGCCTACTCTCTTACAAGGATACTGTGTGATGGTTTTGTTTGTTGTTTGTAATATTTATCTTCAAAGTCAGAATGAAAGTCTGATTAATTTCTGTGACAAGGATTCTATCCCTAGTGCCTGGAAATTCTTAATTAAACAATACCCTGATAATTTTTGAAATTCCAAAAACTTCATTATTAATTATTATTGCATTATCTCTTGTTAATTTTATTTCAAAGAATTTTATTATTTCAAGAATACAACTTTAGTTCTTTCTGTAACTTCCCTGACATTTGGGAACTCACATTATGAATTATATTCCATTCCCTTTTATGTTAATATTCACTTTCTTTGTGCATTTGAAGAGGTAAAGTCCAAACAAAAGCACTCCTGCATATGTAAATTTTTTAAAATTAGATAAGCTAATCAAGATTTTGTTTAATTAAAAGTCTGCCAAAGGAAATAAAATTTTTTTAACAGAATAATTTATAATAATATATGAAAAAGTTAAATAGCTTTAAATGAGAATAAAATGGAATTAGAAAAAAATATAAAATAAGATTTTAAATATAAACAGCTATTTTAATATGTGAAACTAACTAATTTTGTGCAAAAGCAAAAATATAAAAAGGCATCCCCTAAATATTTATATAGTATAATAGTTTTGTTGTTAAAAGATAAAATTTGTAAATAACAAGAAATAACAACAACAGTATAATATTTAATTTGATCAGTTTAATCAGAATGAATCAGTTTAATGCAGCAATGTCCGAAGCAACTTGGGACATTGCTGCATTAAACTGATGAATAACATGTGCTTTTAATACATGATATTAAAAAACTGCTACTGAACATATATTCTATCATATATTGAAATCACGTGTGTAACTTTACATGATATAATTTCATATAAAATTTGAAATTGCAATATTTGGGTTGATTTTATAAAAATGCAGTTTTTTCAATGGCATGACTATCTACAGATAATTTTATAACAACATTTATAAATTCTATAGCCCTTAGCTTTTCATGCATGAGACAAATACTCTTAACTCACTTTAATATAGTTCTATTAACATACAACTACAGGTGCATTAACATATGTACAGGTGTAATTCTAATAAAGAGCAAATATACTGATTGAATTATAATAATTTATCCTAGCATTCTTACATTTTCTGTATAAAAGATTTCATTTCAGTTATGCTTCTTAAATATACAATTCTATATTTTGTATTGATTTATAATTTAATAGTAATATTTCTGTTAAAATGCAGAACAAGATGTGGTATGAATTATATATAAAATGCAAATTTTTGTATTATAATAAAAATTTAATAAACTGGCAATTTCTGGACAGAAGCTATGAACTATCAAATTTACCAGATTATAAGGAGGCTCTATAAAATTTTATTTATTTAGTCAATAAACTTTAACAGTTATTCAAATTATATAAAATTTAAAAATGTGTTTACTTGTGTACAGAAAATGTGTGTTTATGTCAAAAAGTATAATGCTAAATAATATTTATTTACAATTAATTGTAATCCTATATTGGTTCTTCCTGCCACCAATATACCTAGCTTATGCGTCATTTCAAGACCACTATAAAAGTAAATTCATCTGAATTTTGAAATAATTTCTTAAATTTTCATCTTTTCTATATGTAACTATTTTTAAAACAGATTCATTCCTATTTTTAGTATGTTTCTATTTTGTAGTATGATGATAAATTAGTTAGAAATTATAGTTCAATTGTTAATTACACATGGCACTACTCTTAGTTTAATTATTAGTTTATTTCATAATTCAAAGGTGGCTTTAATATTAGTCTAAATTATTTGAAAATATTAAAATTCCATTATAATCAAGGATTATTTAGGCAGAATAAGGATCTATTGGGTTATTATCCTATTGAAGTTTAAGCCTAAAAAGTTTTTATTTTTTCTCAGTTTTTTTCAACTCCATCATATAATGTATTCCAAAATTCAAAATATTCTTGGTCCAAAGTTTTGGATTAGGATATTCAACCTGTATTTTATTAATTTTTATATAATAATGTGCAAATAGTCCTTGACTTATGAAGGAGTTCAGTTTCAAACCCCACTATCAGATAATTTTATAAACACCTCTTTGATGACAAACCATAAGCGTAATTTATACAATATAATTTTTTTTTTTTAAAGCTATTTACATAATTATATGTATATAATATTACTTTATTTTGTATAATCTGTAATCTGTAGAGTGACATGCTATTCATTTTATATTGAAAAATTTAAAGTTTGATTTGTAACATTCTGGTTCTACACACTGTAAAATAAGTAGAAGGACACAAGAAAAATTTTCACAAAATGTAAAAGAAACTTGATTTAAATTTCTGTTATATATTGAGATTGGATATACATCTGATTTATGCTCTTTTTTATATTTATCTTTATCATTTCTTAAGCTACTAAACATTCTGAAGTTTCTTTTATATGTTAGCACTATGTCTACTCTTTTAGCCATTTTTTTTAATTAGCCATATATACCATATATCCAATTATAGAAAAACACTGATCCCCTCTCTATACATTGAAGAAATACTTATCTAAATAGTGCAAGATGAAATTAAAAGACTATGAGTATGATATGTCATTTCTAAAAAAAATATGAGAAATGAGTCTGCTCCAAATAAATCTATGACAACTACTAGATTTTGAAAAAAATGTACCCATATCTGCTCTTTCTTTCTCCTCTCTCCCATAGGAGAAAACTTCAGAGAAGGGTATATTTTTGACATTCTCTAGGTTTTAATGGAGAATATTCCTTAATTCAGATGACATACATATAGCAAACATACTCTATGGTATTGTGAATTTAATTTATTATGAATCATATTTCATATTTGAAAGCAGATACTATAAGCAAAAACAAGGAGTGCCAATTGGAAGTTCAATGGCAAGAATCTTATTAGAAATACTTCTCTATTTTATAGAAAGAGAGAGAAATTTTGATCAATTTTGAAGCATCCATCAAATTGTATTTTAAGATATGTGGATGATATTTATATGAAAAAATGAAGATAGGGCAGTTTAGGTACAGGATGTGTTTGCCAATGAAAATACCAGGTTAACTTTTAAATTAGAACAAAAAAGCTTTACTTTTTTGTTCTAATTTAAAATGTAGTGTATTTTTTAAATATTCACGTAGAAACAACAACAGTAATATATAAATAAAGTTTATAGAAAACCAGCATATATCTTGATGATGATACTCACTTTGCCCAATAAACACACAGATATAAAAGACTAGTGTTTATATCCTACTTTAAAAAGACTTTTTACTCATTACAAATATGATGTAGATAGAAAAGAATATCAAAAAAATATTACAGGATGGAAGTAAACATGGGCATGCATTTGTATGCAATTTATTTGAAGATACTGAAATGAGCTAAAGATATGTAGAACTACAATCATACCAGTCAAAAGATTCTACAAATATAACTTGGACTTAAGATGGAGTAGTCCATCTTATGCCTGAGATGATAAAACTCTGTGATAACTTAAAAGAAGAATAAATAGATGATACAATAGGAAAAGAAGAATGTTGTTCAGTAGCATGCTCTTCAGTTTGAACTGAAAATCATGTCAAGGGCATAATCATATAATATCCAAAAAAACTTGTAATAGATTACTTGTTATTTTTATTTTTTGCTCTTATTTTATCTTAATTTATTTTGATCTATATGATATAAAGTAAAAATGGAATAGAATATTTATAAAAAGCTTAAAAAATGTGTAAATCTAAAAAGTTTGAATTCTTTGTCTATTAATATTATTAATGATTAATAATTTGTTTTTTTTAAATATTTGAACAAATTCTGTTTCTGTACAAATGAATATGATTCTGTATTGAAGTTATGCTGATGATGGTTATTAAATGTAACCAAAAATGTTCCAATAAATAAAAATTTTTTTGCTACTGTTAAAATAATGCTAAATATTATATTTATAAGAAAAGTACTGGTACATTAAATAATGGAAAATAAGAATTGCTATATATTAGTACTTTGTTACATATACTCTTTATTTTCCAAATAAACCTTCAAACAGCTGGATATAAATTTATGCCTTACATTTTATAACAAATATATCTTCAAATATATTAGTCTTTATTTTTTGTACAATTAAATATAAACATTTTATATTTTATATAAAAAAATGCTTTAATCTAAGAAATGTAAAACTCTAACCATTTTTATATTATGCCACAATTGGTATGAATCCCCCTTTTTGTTCAACATCATTATCATTATAAATCTACTATACTCTTCCCCTAACAATGTGATATAATTTATGAATGATCTCATATATTATATATAGAAGAAAATAGAATACTGTATAATTTATTATGAAGAAAATATATTTGTAGGGATTGATAAATCATCTAAGTACAAAAATCAAGTGCTGATTTTTGTACTTAGAAATTAGTTAATAGTTAAAATATATTTTGTATATTAAATAATTTTTGTGTGTAAGATTATTCATTTAGAATGAAATCCTAATTTCATAGTTAAAATACATATTAAAAAAAAATATGGACAGTTTAATTTTTAAATGTTTTCATCTGTAGGTTTACATTAATCATTTTAAAAGTTGAAAATATCCAAATTTAGTTCAGTTAATTAAAGCAGTAAATGCAGTCAGAAGCTACTAAAACAGTCTTTTAATAATAATCAAAACAGTAAAAATTCTTTCGGTATCATGGATATCCTCCTCAGTTACATGGAATACTTTTACAGAACACAAAATCGAACAAATATAAACATTTAAAAATATGTCAGCAATAGAATACAGATTTTAGAATTAACAATTAAAAATTAAAAACATTTAAATATTAGTTGACATTGCAAAGTCGCGGATTAGAACGAATGGAATAAAATTAATTCTAACTAAGCCTAACGGTTAGCGACTCTGCAAATTCCATAGTTCTGCCTGAGCTCAGGTCTTTCTCTAAGTTCTAACTTAATACTAAGTAATTCTAACACAAAGTAACGTCAAACTGACGAAACGAAACTAAATATCGGAACTTACACTGAAAGTACCGATTAAGTGTTAGCAGCAAAACGAACAACAAAAAAACGATGTTAGAACTTACACTAATAAATTAAAGAAATTTGCAAACAAGTTAGATAATAAGAAAATATAAATTTATTAGACTCAAAAACACTTACAAAAGTGTTAATTAAAGCTTTATTTAAACGAAATAAAGCACAATGAAATAAACAACAAAACTTATTTAATCATCAATTATTCACAACAAAAAAGAACCTTAAATACTACTTAAATTCTAATACCTCCACTTCCGATACAAACTCAATAATAGTTGATCTCTACAAGAAACTCAATTGTCACTTTTCGCCAATTCTACGTCGGATACAACACCTCTCGTTATCAAACAGCACCTCAAATGCTTGTCGATTGCGTCGTGTAATATGTAACTTGAAGATGACTGTAAGTTGAAAACCTTAGTTACAACTTGAATAATAGATATTCTAAACTGCAAAAAGTGCTTGATAAAAAGTATTTTATTTGAATTTAATAGAAGCAGTATATAAGTTTAATATGTTCAAATCCCATTCTCATAAGTTAAAAGTAAAAATGTCCAAAACAAATGGATTTCTTTCTCACTACTAATGATTACTAAAACAGTATGTATTATCTTAATAAGAATAACAAACACAAAACTACAAGAATCAAATACAGAAAAGGATGATTTCAATGATGGATATATCATATCATTGGTCTAGGGTTCAAACCCTGAAACTGCATTGACCAATCATGAAATTTATTGATGACATCACCATTTAACACTGGAAATACATTCCTGGAAAAAATTAAGTTAAATGAATCAGTATTTGTTGAGGTTATTATAGCAATGATGTTGGTTTCTTGATATAGCTTTGCAATTTTACTTATAATCAACATATTGAGTTATTGGCATTCTATTATATCTAAGTTTCTATAAATATAGTTTATATATTGCTTAATGATGTGTATTTATCAAAGTTCTAAGAAATGATTCTTTGTAAACATAATTCAAATTACTTCATTACTTTCATGGTCTTCTGCTATACAGTATACCTCCTATAACAATACTTCCTAAATGGTTTCGCTCTAACATGATTTGAAAATTGCAGAAACCCTCATATAGCATGTTACTTCTATAACATGGTTTTTACTTAACACATTTAGAAAATTATGCTTACATTCCTATAACACAAAACATTTTCATTAATTTTTGTAAATTCATACTAGAGAGACACAATACATATATCATTGGGAAATACTTTGCTAAAATTAGTCATAAATGCAATTTTGCTAATTTACCATGAGAGGGACAATATGCAGTATATTTTCAATTTCGATTTGAAATTGAGTTAATTGGCAACCATTGAATCTTTTGTGTTCTAAACGTTCAGTTCTTGAATAAAATATAAGTTTTTATTCTTTAATAGAGGAATGTAAAACAGAAAAAAAACTTTTTTATTCATAAATTTTTTAGGGTATATATTAAGGAAGATTGTTTTCTAGCAGGTTGTAGAAGAATAGATTACAAATTTTATAAAGAGAGCAGAAGATACAAAAACTTTAAATGCATAAAAAAAGTTCAGAAAGTGAAGTTGATATTGTTAAAGAAACATTCTTGTTTTAACAAAACAGTGGTAAAGAAGGTATAATTAATAAGTGAATGTTATACAAGCTATATACATTTCCTTTTATTTTATGTATATATTGTTTTTTAGGGTCTTACATATATTGTTTTTCTTTCTTTATGTTTTATGTTATTAATATTCTTAATAAAAATTAAATTTTTTATGTGGAACTAAAGAAAGTTATTTGTTTTTAATTGATTTTGGAATGTAACTCTCCTTTTTGTATTGGCTCCAGGTCTCATATAATACAGTATCTTTCAGGAGCCTATCTACTGTGTTATAGGAGAGATACCTGTAAATATATCCATGCAAGAAAACAAAAGCCTTTACACTTTATTGAACACAAACTTTAACATTTTCAGCTTGTTCAACTCTCTTCACTTGAGAGAATACATAAAATATAGTAGAATTTTGTCAACTGAAGAGAGTTGAATAAATTGAAATTATGATGTTTATTTGTGTTCAATAAACATTAACCTGAAGAAAATTTACATTTTTTTTCTATCAGTATGAATTATTCTGTGGAAAATAGCATATCTTAGTTTAAATTTAAATTTTATTTATTATTGAAAACAATTTTTTCATTATGATGTAAAATATTACAATGAATGAATGCTACAAAAAACAGTTTTTATCGATAAAATTAAGATGTTACAGCAAACATGGAGGATCACTACTGGTTGATGTAGCATGCATGTGCATATGGCAAATCAGAGCCTTCCTGCTTTGATCAGAACATTAGTCATTATTTTTGTTATCATTTGTAAAGTTCTGTTAGAAATTTAGTTCAGTTATTTGCTTATTTGCACCTTTAGCAGAGAAAATAGTCTATTTAATTACTTTAATATAATTTTAGCAATGAACTGATAAAATAGTGTGTGAAAGATAATTTCAAAAGCACTCCACATAAGTTTAATTTAGACATTAGGAAAGAAATAATTTCCAAGCAAGAAAGTGTAGATCTAAATGCTCAATATGGTATAGCTAAATTAATGATCAATAAACTTTAAAAAACAAGGAAGAAATAAGAAGTCCACAGATTGTAAAAGGAATCTCTAGATTAAGTAGTTCACATTGTAATATCACAGAACAGGTGAAAACTCTTCTACTAGTGTGGATTAATGAAAAACAAATGGCATTATTGCAGGTACAGTGCAGAAGTTAAATAAATTAATTTTATATTATTTTTACTCTTATATTTTGATTCTGTATTATATTTTTCCTATTTAAGTAGTTGTGTTCGATAATAACTTTGTTCTAGGCTGTGGGACTGGAATGAATTATCACCAAGTACATATATTTCAATATATTCTAAAATGAATAGATATAATAAATAAGATTTTAAAAGTAATTACATTCATTCCCCATTAAATTTTCATTTTCTTATAATTTTAGAAACACATTTTTTAAATATATATTTAAAAAATTTTTAAATGAACAAATTTATTATCATATGAGTGCATAATTTAAAGATCTTTTATCCCAATATATGTAAATTAAAATACAGAGTATTGCTTAAAATTTTTTACAAATCATAATATAGGAACACAATTGTAAAATAATCATAAATTTACAATTCATTTAAATTAATAATACTGAAAAGAAATAAAATTCATAATTTCAAATAAAAAATTGATTCTTCTTTTGATATTTAAAATTAAAAATTCTAAAATAATATCAAACAGAATATTTTACTGAGACACAATAGTCTTACACCACAATTTTTTTTTCTTCAAAATTTAACAACATTAAAATACAGTAATTTCTTTACAAATAATAATTATTATTACATACAGATAATAAATGCACAGTATTATAATGTATTGTACATAACACTGTTTTATAATTATAATACAGCAATAAAATAGACTGCTTAGCAGTCAAAAAAAAGAAAATGAAAACTGCTTAATAAAACAAGCAAATCCATTTTCATATATTAGGTAAAATGATATGAAATATAAATAAATATTTAAAAATTGGTACATTATTATAAAATTCAACAAAAAAAAATTAATATGTTAAGTAATTTTCATATATATTTTTTCTTTTAGAAAATATATATTTAACATTCCATAGTTATTAAATGAATTAATTATGATATTGTTCAAATTTTTTATAGGTGCACATTTTTAATATCATAGTGCAAGATCACAGATAATTTACAAAATATCTTAAACTATTTCAATTAAAATATTTAATTTTCTTAAACATAGAATTTTAATAGGAATTTTCAGTACTCTTTTTACACAAAGTTTGAGCAATAGAATGAAATTTTGCAATGAATTATTAAAGAATGTAAAATAATAAAATTTGTTCAATAAGATATTTAAATGATTTTTAGACCTAATGTACTTAATGCATTTCAATGATTTTGAACGAAAACCAAATGTATTTATTGCATTTCTAAAAATTTAATGAATTAAATTCGTAAATTTATTAAAAAAATATAACAATTTCGATTATAATTTCATAATTTTATATTCTGATGATTTGATGAAAAAAGAAAATTTAATACAATAATTAAACGCGTGACTTAGATATCTTATTGAACATATCTTAGATTTAAAGACAATTAAAAAAAACAAATGAAAAAAAAAACAGAATAATAAAATTATAATCTTATTTTGAATATAACATAGCAAAATATTTACAATATATTTTAAATTTTTTTTTTTTATTTTAATTTTGAAATCTGCACGTCTAGTTATTAGCATAAGTAGGAAGTTATCTTGAAGATGCATTGGCTACGTTACTGTTACACATGCTTACAAGATAGAAGCATTCGAAATCGAAGAAATTCTACAATATGCAGTATATTTGAATCTATTCGTCGCACATAAAAGGTGATATATCATTTAAAAGGATCCTTTTGATTAAAAAATGATTTCAAGATATCATCGTTACGATATAAATAGGAATTATTCTTGAGATGCATATTTTTTATTTCTTATTAATGTAAAGGCAGACAGATAGAATATATATATATATATAGTATACAGGAATGCAAGGGATAGAAGGCTTAACCTAAGGTTTTATCCTTTTAAAAAGGAAGAGAGAAGAGAAAAAGAAAGATAAGAAAAGGAGAAAGGTTCCTATCCTGAGAAGCTGGACAGGGCACTAGAAGAATGCATAATATACAGTATAAACATCTGTTATATACAGTGAACCTGTTAAAGTGACCACCCCTCAGGATCAACCTGACTGGTCACTTTTCACAGATGGTCACTATACAGGACAGTGATCCTCCCCTTACCCCAAAAGAATAAACCATTTTCATCATAAAAAAATTGAAAATAAAATCACCTACAGTTTCTTAAGTTATGATTTCTTTTTAGAATGCTAAAAACAAAAATTACACATATTAATGAAAATTGCATATTAAAATAAACTCCCATTTTCATTTTGCACTTCATAACATTCGAGGTATTCGTTTTTTCACTTATTAATGCTATGGGCATGTCTTCTGACTGCAAACTTCTCAGCAGTTATTCTTTGTGTACTGTGTTTCAAGAAATTAATCAGTTATAATTTTTGTTGTAACAGCTTTTTGGGTTTTGACTTGAATAGGAGGTATTTTTTTCACTGCAGTGAATGAACTGTGAACAAAGTAATCCAAACTGCAAATTTATATTTATTAAAATCGTCAACTTATAGTAAAGTGATAATGACGATATATTTCTGACGAACGTCTTTTAGCAAGCATATACTGTACTACAATTAATACTAACCTTTATATGTGCATTTAACATAGTCAAACCTAATTTAAAATACTGTATAAAGGTACCTATCAGTAGTATTACAATATTTACTTTTTAATATAGCGGTTTAATAGGCTATTTTATCATAACAAAAAATTCTAATGGAATAATAATCCTTAGAATTTTATCTAATAGAAAAATTCTAAGGAAAATACAATAATTCTTCCATGAAATTAATCTTCTTGGTCACTTTAGCATATTAAAATTTCTTAAAACTAACTGTGTGTGTGGTCATTATAAACATTAGACAGGTGGTCACTATATAGAAAGAAAATAGCATTACATCCTATGGGAAACAAACCAGCTTTTGAAATTTGGTCTCTATAACCAGGTGGTCACTGTGCTAAGATGGTCATTTTAATAGGTTTCTCTATATGCATATATGTAGCAAATTGTTATATTATACACTCATACCTCGAGTTTCGGCTCCTCAACTTACTGCGCTTTGCACTTACGTATACTTTGAATTGCCATCATTCCTCAAAGTTTCAGTGTTTAATTTGGAGTTATGGGTCTTCAGCAGCAAATTTTTGAAAAAAAAAAAAAAAAATGCTTACTTTTCAAAATAAAGTCTACAGTATTTCTTTTAGTTATAAATATTTCATTTATGTTAGTTATGTACGTGCATGACAATAGCAAGACATTAGATGCATTGATAAGAAAAAAACATTTTCGAGTTATGGCATCAGTCTGAAAGCTAAGGTGACATTATTCCGGAGTATGCCTATACTGTAAAGTTATTCTTGGATTGGATTTTATCCTTTTTCCTAATAAAAAAAAAACAAAATGTTTACAAAAATCTTTATTAACTGTCAAAAAATACAGTTCATACATATCCTCCAAGCTCCATTCTGATAGTAAACAAAATATTCTAAGTTAGACTTTAAAAATGCTTATATTTCGTTGGATTTAATATATATTTTTCAATTTAAATAAATAAATTATATTCGAAGTTTAAGCTACTGGTATATTTTGATTCTCTGAAGAAAAACATTTGAAACGTACCTTCAAATAAAAGGAATAAAAAAAAGAATTGTTTGTTCGGTGATATTAAATTTTCGAATTTTTTTATACGAAAAATAGAAAGTAGAAATAAATTTTTTTTTAAAAAAGAGAATTTATATATTATAGCTTTTTTTGGGAATAAATTTTTGGTAGCATGTTATAATAATTTTCGTAAATAATACGGTTTCTAACTAGCTATAAATTTTATCTAATATTTGTTAGGTTACTTAATCTAGGAACTTAAATATCCATAAATTTAATCGAATATACTCTGTTTTGGTTTGACATTTTGTTTGTTAGTCATTTGGTATTTCTTGTAATTTGAAACAAAAGTAATTTAAAGGAGTTGCGTTTCAAATTACTTTAATTAAAATAGAATTTTAGAATTTAAAAATATTATTATAAGCATAAATTTATAAAATATTGTACTTTAATAACTTAAAAAAAACTTCGAAAATTAATTATTGCAATGAGAAAACACTATTACTATAGTATAGTACTAATAATCTATGCTAAAATCAATCTTGATAGGAGATATGTTAATAAACACGTTTATATTCTATCAGATAGTCAAACTGCATTAAAACCACTTGTTAGCTCCTCTTTACTTCTAAACTTGCATGGGATTGTCGTCTTCTCATTGAAGAACTGGCTACCAGGAGGAAAGTACAACTTCTTTGGATGCCGGAGCACAAAGGGATTGAGGGCAATGAGATTGCTGATGGGTTGGCCAACGAAGGGGCTTCTCGTCCCTTTATTAGACCTGAACCTGCCCTGGACATTAGATGCGATGCATTTGAGGGGTTGTCAGAGACTGGTTGACGCTCAGCAACTCACCCATTGGAGGTCTACTCCTGGATTAAGGCAAGCAAAAATTCTTATTTTAGGAATTTCTTTACAGAAAACTAGAGTTGCTTGCAATGAATTATTAAAGAATGTAAAATAATAAAATTTGTTCAATAAGATATTTAAATTTGAGCATATAAACTGGTAAAAATCAATAATCATCATCAAACTTAAAAAATATGACTTTTTATAACAATGTTAAAAACAAAACATTAAAGAGAATTATAAAAAGTTTGATTCAAGGAGAAGTCAATTTTTACTGTCCTCCTTATATATTTAATATTGCTTCAATATTTTAAAAAGTGAAATATTAATATCAAATATATATTGTATATATATATTTTTACAAAGATAATCCATTAATTTTTAATTATTAAATTGCATATCATTGCATTATTTATTATTATTATATAATTAAGTTTTATGTAAAAATATCAATAATATTTCTTATTTCAATTTAACAGAATAATATCCTACAAATAGAAAAAGTTCATTACAAATTTGAAACGATATTATTTTAACTGATTAATATAATTTATAGTCAACAACCTCTAATTAGAACACTTTTGGAAACAAGGCATTTAGATTAATATTTATGGATTAAGATACTGAATCCCATAATTAACCATACATGATAGAGCTAAAATTTCAATTGTAAAGTTATAAACCGTAAAAAGTTAATCCTAATAATATATTCCTCTCAACTACATCATTTATTCAATATTCAAATCAAGACTGTATTACAAAAAATATTTTATTTGCTAACTTTACTGTCAATAATATCACTTTACTAATTAGTGAATTTTGAAAGCTTTTCAAAAATTATTTTGGAAATAACAACTTTATTGCTTCAGTTCTAGTATGGGAAGTCAGTAACCTTCTCAAATAATATTTTATAACACTTTTACTGCAAGTCTTATGTTCATGGGGGAAAAACAAACAAGCTAGTGTTTCAAATAATATTAGCTTATCTAAATAATCTGCACCATTTTCACAGTTCTAAAACTATTATTCACTTGGCTAGATGATTGACATTTTTTGTAATATTTTTTTTATTTAAGCATTTAATAAATTATGCAATTAAAAGGAAACTAATATTGAATTAACTTTGTGTGCTTTAGAATTTTCCAATTAGAATTTTTGCTCTATCTTACACAGTTAAAAATTATGGGATAAATGATCAATTTCCAAAAATCAAAAATCAAATTTGGCTGAACTGTTTAAACTGGCATGTACAGAATCCTTATTAGTTTGATTATAATTTTGATAACTTGGATAATTTTCTAAGTTATTCCAGTGGATCGTTTTAATAACTATAAACATATATAATTAATTAATGGATCCATATAATTATATTTATTTACTTTTTATTTAATGTATTCTTAATTAAAAATAATTATTAAAAAGCTTTAATAATTAATATTATAGCTGTATTTATCATAATTAATACAAGAATAAAAAATACAGATTATTTATGAAGCATAAAAAAAATTCCAAAAGTTCCAATTCAAAATTTTAGCATTTGAATTATAGGTTGCTGATTACATACTATAAAATCTTATTACAATATTACAAACATTATATTTATAATCATTATATAACTTGAAAATTAAGACACATAACTAAGAATGTGTTTTATGACAATTCTGTCTTAAATATTGAGTATAAAATATTTCAAATTAAAAATTTTTATTATTAGGAAGATATATTAGTAGTATTTTAAAATATAAGACTTTATTAGAAAAATAAAATCTCAATTATCAAGATCCCTTTCAATTGATACAATTTATTCTATATGTTAGTTAATATACAGTACAAATTTGCTTTTAAAAGCATTCTTATTTCATTCAAAATTAGCATCAATGAAATAGTATGAAAAAAATGTAATAATATTAGAAAAATCAAATTTAAAATTAAGTCTTTCACAAAATTAATCTTTTCAGATTTCTAAAATCTTATTATTTGTTTGGTTTGATTGTTAATATTTTCTTATATATTTTGATTTGATCATTGAATAAATTGAAAGGAAAATGATATTTTTAGGATTAACTTTTTGAGTGCTCTACAATTTTTGCAATATAATAATACTGTGATAATCATAAATTTTTTATAAATAATTCAATAAAAAAAAGCAACAACTGAAAAAAGTATATCATCTTAATTGAAAAAAAACTTCAGTTCATAAATTAATAGCAACATTGTGATAATCATGGAAAATTTTGTCCCTCTGTAAACAACAATCATGATTCTTACTGTATATAAAAATAAAAATATATTAAACAAATAAACACAATAGTTTACTCATTAATGGCCATAAAATAAAACAAAATTATTGCATACAAAAATTATTGATTGATTAAATTTGATTTTTAACTTACTATAATTTTAGAATATTGTAATTGTCAAAACTGTTTGAATTAATTCTATGATACTACTGACATATCTTATGATAATATCACTAAAGCAAAAATTAAAAGAATTTTTAAATGCAGAATTCTTTGATTTATGTAAATTTAATTTGGTGCAGCACTATAATTTATATGGTAATATTGCAACAATTGTTATGATGCTACAATAATAAATAATAATAATAATAATAATAAATTACTAAAAATTTTATTAATGGCAGTCTATTATCCATAGTAATGCTATCATACAACATATTACAGTTGAGTCTCAGTAGTCTGACATTCTGTGAACTGTCGTGTTGCCCACGTGAAATTTTCATGTCACAACTTGTCGAGATGCGAGAGAGAGAAACTGACAAACAAATTGTCAATCAATATTCATTTGTTGCACAGGCATTACAGTCGGACTAATTTTTAAGTTCAATGCATTGTTTACTGTAAAATAGTGCTTTTTACTATATCAGTGTTTGTTATTTTTGTTTACATAATGTCACAAATCAGAAAAAGGGAAAAACGAAAACACAAGACAGTGACTGTGGTTGAAAAGGCATTAAATAATTAAAAAAACCTGATTTGGGGGAAAAGTTTAGTGATTTGACTTTGTTTTATGGTATTGGATGAGTCACCATTTGACATAAAAAAATTGGGATAAAATTGAGGGGTTTGTGAAAGATTTGAACAGCAAGACAGTGACAAGAAAGTCTTAATAAACTGAGCGTATTCGTTTGTGTAATTCCATTTTTTTTCACTGAACATCCAATAATCTGACAAATCTCTGAAATCCAACAAACCCCGGAACCATATGTGTCGGATTAGAGAGACTCTACTGTATATACCACTATTATTATGCATATATGCAATATAATATATATTACATATATACTACTATTATTATGCATATATGCAATATAATATATATTACATATATGCATAATAGTATAGTATTACTATCTATTTCTTTGTAAGTAGACTGTAATCAACAATTATTATTTTATTATAATAACTATATAATAATTTACATAAACTCAATTTATGTAATGTTTCCAAGAATAAAATTTTTATATATATCAAGGAGCACTTTTACATAATAATCTGTGCTATAAGTTAAATTCAAACTTTCAAAACTGATACAGTATACATCACAAATGAAATATTCTGCATATATCTGAAACACATTCTTAATTATATTATCCTGTGTAATTCTTATTATTAAAATCAATTTATTTAAATTCATTCCTGTATGATACTCATTATATATTATATACTTATATTTTCATTATATTTATATACTATTCTAAAATACGTAATATGTAGGTAAATAAGTAGGAAAAAAATAACAATTAGGTACCTATTTTAATGCTTTATTAAACCAAAATACAGAAAATGAGCCGCTGATATTCATGCCTCGCATGCTAACTATAGAAAATCTTTGATCTAATGCTTTTCGACTTCTGGATCTTTTCCATCATGCTTTCTTTTGGATGTTTCTGGAAATTCTTTCTGTAATGCCCACTCCTCATGCAGTTGATTTTCTTGTTTTAGGAGATGTGTTATGGTAGATTTTGGTACACCAGTTATATCAGCAAGTCTACAATGGCTTGTATTACTTAATTTTATCCAGCAAAGCAATTTTACTTGAAAGTGTAAAATCATTTTTCTTGCATTCTCGGCAAATATTTAAAAATTTTAAATAAAATCAACACTGTAAATGAATATCGCTAGATATCAGCAATGAAATTTTATTTGAAAGTGTAAAATCATTTCTTGGCATCTTGGCAAAGATTTAAAATTTTAAATAAAATCAACATTGTAAACAAATATTGCTAGGTACAGTATGTAGTAACGGTAGACTTTTAAGCAGAAGGTGGAAGTAAGTTAACTTTTAAACTAAAATATAATACGTTAGCAATAATAGGAAAATAATGATAAATAATAGAGTGCATAATAAAATAAAAACATAGGAAAATAACGATAAATAAATAATAGAGTGCATAATAAAATAATGGAGAATGTGGAAGTAAGTTAACTTTTAAACTAAAATATAATACGTTAGCATATAAAAAATAACGATAAATAATAGAGTGCATAATAAAATAAAACTAGGACAGGTAAACGATAAATAATTTAAAATATAATACGTTAGTATATAGGAAAATAACGATAAATAAATAATAGAGTGAAAAATAAAAATAGGATAGGTCAAAGTTAACTTCTTCACAAACAAAGTCCAGTTCTCGTCTCTATTACGATCATGATAATCACAAAAATTTCAGGCGTTTGGGACTAAGTTCTTTTCCTTTCACCTTCTTTCCGGGCGATTGTATTTTCTCACTTTTCGACAGTCTCCTACTATGATTAGGACTCGACTATGTATGTGACTGTCTTGTTCTGTGGTTGCAACTTGACTGACTTCAAAGAATTTTCTTTCTCCCAGGTCCGAATTTGACCTCTTCAACCATCCCCTGGCCAAGAGACATCTTACACTCATTTTTCTTCTATTTCCAAATAAACACAAATTGTCTATGGCTTCAGATGACTATGACACATGCACATATACAGTGGTCAAATCAACGTGTATATTTTTGTTGTGGGTGATTGATGACCAGAGTCCCTTCACTTCGTGCTACCATGTTTATCACTTCCTATGGTTCCCTCTCTCTGGTATATGATGTCTGTCACATAATTTATCCATGCACCATCCCCTCACTTGGGGAGACAATGTTTACCAGTTAATTTATCGTCTTACAACCAAATTTTTGTTTACAAGTACAAATAACAAATTTTTCGATAATTATTATATATTTTGATGTTAACCGACATCGGGCGTCTCCACAAATTAGTGAATGATTGGGAATTGATGTTAAGGAAATTAATCATGTATAACATAAAATATCTGAATTCTAAGGTGTTTTCTTTTGAGTAAATTCTAAGACATAACTGCTATGTAACATTTTCTAATTAAAATTTACACTTAAATCTTGCTTTTAATTCTTTGCATTCCACTATTGCACAATATAGTAAGGAATAAATGGTAAAAATTATTAAATAATATCAATTCTAATGCCAGAAAGAGCACTCTAGTAATGTAACCCCAATTTATAACACTAGGCTTATGGGTTTTCTGGTTTCAGTTAATGTTGCAATTTTCAGGAGCCTAACCCCAATGTTAAATGAGAACCCATGGCACTAAATATATTTGATGGTAAACCAAATCAAATCTAAGCTGATCCATGAATATTTTATATTTTTTATGCAAAAAAAAATATATATATATATTCTCAGGCTGGTTTTTCTTTTTAGTGGTAGATTTTTCCCTACAACAATAAAAGAACTTTTCAGGGGATATTACTAATATTACTAATTGGAAGACAGAAGAAAAGTAATCCAAAATATTTAAATGAAAATATAAGAGAATGTTTATAGTTGAGATGAATGAACTGAAGTTATCTTGAATTATTAAAAACCTCAGATTATATGGAATATACAATATAATAGAAAAATATTTGATATGTATGATTTTATTAGATGCCAAGCATTTAATAATTAATTTGTACTTAATAACAATTAATGCTTTAATTTTGCTTTTCCATTTTTTATTAGATAGAAAAACAAAATCAAAACAATTTCTCCACAATCAGTCAACCACTATACTGATCAGCAAAATGCAAATCTGATATCTTGTATGAATGTAAAACTATTTTCTAATTGATTATAACTATCAGGAATTGTATTTGATCAAAAATGGGAATTGTCATGTCTACAACAGACTTAGTGATCCCTGATACTAACAGTTTATGTACAGGTATCCCTCCTATAACATGGTAGATAAATTCCTAAAAAACACAGTGTTGTATGAAATCGTGTTATATGAGACCTGGAACCAATACAAAAACGAGAGTTACGTTCCAAAATCAATTAAAAACAAATAACTTTCTTTAATTCCGCATATGAACTTAATTTTTACTAAGAATATTAATAACACAAAACAAAAAGAAAGCAAAAATATATACGTAAGACAGTAAAAAAACAATATACATAAAATAAAAGGAAAGGAAAATATATACAGCCTATATAACATTCATTTAATAATTATATCTTCCTTACAACTATTTGATTAAAACTAGACAATTTTTTTTCTTTAACAATATAGACTTCATATTCTGAAGTTTTTTATGCATTTAAAGTTTGTGTATCTTTGCTCTCTTTACAAAATCTATAATCTAACCTGCTACCACTCACTAGAAAACATTTGTTCATTAACATATATCCAAAAAAATTTTATGAATTAAAAAGTTTTTCTTCTTCACATTCCTCTATTGAAGAATAAAAACTTATTTTTTTTATCAAAGAACTAAACATTTGGAACACAAAATATTCGATGGTTGCCAATTAACACAATTTCAAATCGAAATCAAAAATAGACTGCATATCATCCCTCTAATGGCCAATTAGTGATATTGCATTAATGTTTAATTTTAGCAAAGTATTTCCCAATGATTGCATCCAGTGATAGTGTCTGAAAAGCTGAAAAATCTGATCAGCCTCAGACTTTGAAAAATTTTAAACACACGGAATCGATCCCAGATCCCCTCATTGAAATTTAAAACGTTACCACGCAATTTTTCAATAAGAAATGAGATATGACACTAAAATTAATATTTTTAGCCTGCTTCTCAAAAGTCGTAAAACTTATTCCGTGCAATCTCCGTTTTTTGATCATCTTTATATTTTTTATAATGACCTAAACTTATCAAAAAACTTTTCTCTTTATTTGAGAGAGAAATAATTAAAAATGATTAATAAAATTTTAATCTCGTTCCTTCAATTATTCCAAAATGTCGGACACAGTGAAGAAAGTAGGTAGATTAGTTGTAATAATTTTTTAAAATTAAACAGACAATGTAATTATGTATTCTGAATATAACTTAAATTTTCTTTTAGGATATTTAATTGCATATTATTTATAATGCTATTCTATAACTTTTAAATTATATGTTTTTCAATTAATGGTAGTACTTATATGTTATAGCCTTGTTACTAATTACAAAGCTCATCATAAATTATCATGGTAATAGCTTCGGCTAGAGAAATAATGATAAAAAAACGGAATAGTACGATATAAGATTTTTTATTCAACAGATGACGCCACTTTCCATTGTGAGAGAATACTAAGGGGAGGGACGAAACAAGCCCTTTCACAGTTTTTTTTTCATTATTACGCCCCTTTCTAATCAGGGAAATTACTAAGAGGCGAGGCTGCATCCACACCCATGGAAGGGGGTCGGATGGTGAAGGACGGGGATCGCCAGGCTAGGCCCAGCACCCAGAAAAAACTTTTCAGGAGATGCCGCACCCGGGTCCTCCTGTGTGGCACGCCAACGCGTTATTACTCCCCTTCCTTCCACAGACTGTCCACCCCTGCGGAGGGGTCAGTCGGATTGTGGAGGATGGGGATCATCGGGCCGGATTTCATGATAAACATTTTCAAGAGGTGGACCCGAGATTCGAACTCGGCCAGAGTGGAATGCCGAAGCGTTTCCACGCGGCCAATCCGTTGATTTTGGTCTTTCAAGTGGAAATCTGTCCTTAATAATTAGGCAAAACGTCGACCAGATGGTGCTGTGCTTCCACTTGGAGATCCGGATCTCAGAACTCTAATTTTTATCATAAGGGATCCGGGTCCGGCGTGCTGAATCCCATCCTTCAACCTTTCGGTTAATCTCTCTACGAGTGTTGATCAGCCTTTGGTGGACTCTAAAAGTGGCAGCCGCCAGATAGTCTATTCCATGAGCAATATGGCTGTTTAACCTAACATAATATAACCTAACCTATCCTCTATCTGACGTTGATTCTCCAAGGCAGGCACAGTAATACCCCGCCACTTAGTGCTGATAAGAATAACGTAAAACGTCACAGAAAAAAAGATTTGGTAAAACGATGATAGACACTCAGTATTTCTTACATTGAAAGCGATTATATAGAGCAAATGAGAGCTTAAGAAGCTATGTAAATGTTTCATTGGCAGGTCACAAAATTCTTTAGAAATCGCAAAATGGAATGATTAAATCTTTATCGGAATTAAATATCAGAATAATGTCTTATTTAGTACCGATTTTTCCACATTTTTAATATATAATTTTCCAAAAATTTTGAATTCAACATTATTTGTTAAAATTATAAATTGTTTTATATTTAATATTAAAGTTGAATTTATATAAGAAGCATAAATTCTTGTACCGCCAGAAATATTACAGTATTTAATATGTTATAATTATAAAAGTAGATATTTACCATAATACATTATACCACGTTTTATACACCATAAATATGTTAATTCGGTTATTTAATGTTCTATTTTATATGTTTAGCAATAAATCTTTTTGGAATTCTAAATATTGATTTAAAAAACATCAATACGTACTTAAATTTTCTATATATTGATACTGGATAAAATGTTTTAGATAATATACAATTATTTATTTTGGGAAAATTTTTGGCTAGTTATTATCAACATAATCAATTTTGACAAAAAGTGCAGGTGTCGCTAATAGTTCAAAATATTTTGCGGGAAATATGTTTACATGTGAGGAATATGGAAACATTTTTTTTTTTAAATGTCTTTTATTAAAGATATTAGAAGCAAAAAAAAGACGATAATATATTACATTAAAAATATCTAATATAATTATAAGAATCGCAAGCTAGATTAAATAAATGGCAAAAGATTTCGATAACAAGAAGAAAAAGGAAAGTAAGAAGCGAAAACTTAAAGATGAAGATTTAGTAAAAAACGTATGTGAAAAGAAAACAAAAACAAACTCCGATCATATGATCAAATTAGAAATTGATTCCGATACAGTCAAAACTAACGAGGAGATTATTGATGATGTAAACAATCCAGAAATAGTTGAAGTGATTGAAAATACAACAGATGATAATGAAGAACTGTTTGATCTAGACTTTACTTCAGTTTCCACAGAAATTAGTCCAATAAAGTCAAAAGCTAATGAAAAATTTATTGATTCAATAATTGAATGCTTATCAAAATTAAGTGAATCAGAAAACCCATCTATTAATGACACAGACAAAAACAACTTGGATCCAAAGTTTATGAATTTTATAGGTGATGAAAAATGTGAGGTATTGGAAACACAAAACCAAAAGGAACCGGAAATTTCTGTTGAAAATAACTTAGAAAATGTTGAAGTTAAAGCATATACAAATGAAAAAACAACAAAAAAGAAAAAGAAGAAGAAAGATAAAAATGCTAATATAGTACAAAATTCCATCAAAGAAGAATTAGAAGCACTAAATAATAATTTAGATTCAAAACAGAAGAAGAAAAAGAAATCTAAGAAAAAAAAGTGTGAAGATAAAAATGCTAATATAGTACAAAATTCAATCAAAGAAGAATTAGAAGCACTAAATAATAATTTAGATTCAAAAAAGAAGAAGAAAAAGAAATCTAAGGAAAAAAAGTGTGAAGATAAAAATAAAGATGATTTGTTTAATAAAGAAAATATAACTTTAAATAAAATCCAGCAAAATGAACATAATTTATTAAAAGAGAACAAGAAAATAAAGAAACATTCAAGAAAGAAAGAAAAGAAAATGAACAATGATGACGTAAATAAAACTGAAAATACAGAAACTGTAACTGATTTACTTACTGAAAGCCATAGGAAACTTAAAAAGAAAAAAAAGAAAGGAAAGCATAAAAAGAAAAATAAAATAAAAGAAGATGGTTCAAAGGATAATAAAACTGTAAAACATAAAAAGAAATCAAAAAAATCTGTACAAAAAAATGTAAACGAATTTATTGAAATGGCTAAGCCTACAGATTCTTTTGGTAATGATAAAGCTGGAAAATTTATTAAAAAAGAAAATTTTGATAATGAATGCTTTCCTACCATCGATGAACATTTTTCTACTAATGATGATGATGAAACGGTAAGCTATAATATTTTTAAAGTGAAAAACAGTATTTAATATTTGAAGTAATTAAAATGCTTACTGTCAGTTCTATTTCTAATAAATACCAAAGAATGCAATTTGTTCTGATAATATCACTTCAATGTAAAAACATGATTGTGTCTGACAATATTATATAAGTATAATGATAAGTATTAGTTTATTCTGAAAGTAGACAAGAAAATAAGCTTTTAAATATTCAATCTAGGAATTTAACATTCAAAGTTTATTAACTAATATAAAAAGCTTCTGAAATTTAAAGAGTATTATATATCTCCAGTTGATGATACAAATAGTTTCAGTTAAGTATTGATAAATACTATAGTTTCAAATACAGTAGAGTCTCCTAATCCAACACATATTGTTCTGGGATTTGTTGAATTATTGGATGTTCAATGAAAAAATGGAATTACACAAATGATACACTTAGTCATTAAGACTTTCCTGCTACTGCTCTTGCTCTTCAAATCTTTCACAAACCTTTCAATTTTATTCCAATTTTTTTTAACGTCATAAAATGGCAGCTTGTTCAATACCATAAAACGAAGTCAAATCACTAAACTTTTCTCTCAAGTCAAGTTTTTTTAATTATTTCTGCCTTTTCAACCACAGTCAATGTCTTGTGTTTTTGTTTTTCATTTTTTCAATTTGTGATATTATGTGAAGATAAACACTGATACATTAAAAACACTATTTTATAGTAAACAGTGTACTGAACTTAAATTAGTCTGACTATAATGCCTGCACGATGAATGAATAGCGATTGACAATTTGTTTATGCCAGTTTCTCTCTCTCACACACATCAACAAGTTGTGACGTAAAAATTTCATGTGAGTGTCATGATAGTTCATAGAGTGTCAGATTGCCGAAGTGTTGGACTACGGAGACTCAACTGTATGTACATATAATCCAAGATTTATGACTACATTCTATCAAACTATTCTAATTATAAATTGGAAAGAGTTTCAGCTTTCCCCTACTATCATTCATAAGATGCAGAATGCAACATTGTTTTAATCTTAAAAAAGACAAAGGAACCTAATATGAAATGGAATTATCATTATATCAGACCATTCATTAAGTGAGAACTCATACACATTCAAATCATATTGACCAATCATAAGTTGATTTGCAGATTGCATCATAACTGTAAGTTGATGACATCATTAAAGAAAAGATGATTTACTTATGATGTCATAAAATGTTTGTAAATGGTTCATCAATGTAATTTTTAATATAAAATTTATTATATTAAACATTTTTAATTTTGTTTAATTAAGTAAATTGCTTTATCTAGTTGTATTAAGATAAGAATTAATTTTAACAAAAATTTTTCAATTAATATTTATAGGGATATTTTTATAATTTTGAAGAAGAAGAATTAGATTTTGAACCACCTATTTTACATGGTAATGGATGGCCTATTGTATTTACAAAAAAACAAAAAGAACATTTTAATATTAAAGGTAAGTTTAACATTTTATATAAAACCATAAATTAATTTGTATTTAAAATAAAACTTGTTATCTTGTGCTATGTAAGGCTAACATAGTTTTGATTTAATTATGGTTCAATAAGACCCCGCTTAATGCTGCTACGTTTAACGTTGTTTCAATATAACATGATATTTTCGAATTCTTTGTTTTTTATTGATTCATTTTGACAGTTTTTCAAACTGTTATATTCGTATAAATCCAAAATCGAACAAATATGTTGCTTTGATAATCCTATGTCATCTCAGACAGTGTGTTTGATATCAGTGCAATGCAATACATACAATAATTTGCTATGGTCACAGTTCATATTTTTGATCAGTCATCAATGTTAATTTACAATAATAAAAATAACAATTATCCCATTTTAGTTTTAACCTGAATGCCTGCCACTTCGAACTATAATTTAATACGGTCAAGATGGCTTAATGTGTAAGTTCGAACTATGACAATTGCTTGCTGAATAAAAGAAAAGGCAAACGATGTTAGATGGCTTCTTACAGTAAACAAAAAATGCCAAATGAGGAAGAATCTTCCTCATCACAAACATAAATTATTTACTCAAATATTTTTGATTTTTGTAAATAATTTATGAATACAAATCAATATTAGCAATAAAAAAATGTATATAATTAATATAATACAATGCTATAAAATAAAATTAAAAAAATAGTACATGTATTCTTTATTCACTATCTTATTTCACCTATCCTTGTTATTTATGTGTTAAGATGACCTTGTTTAATGCTGTTTAATTTAGTGCTTGGTTTTTTGGAACGTATCCCCTGCGTTAAATTGGTCTTACTATAGTACAGATTCTCTTTGCCCAGTTAATTCTTTTTGACTTTTGGATATTATCAATGGTATATATATTTATATACAGATAATCCTTGTATAACATGGTAGATAGATTCCTAAAAAACATGGTGTTGGGTAAAACTTTGGTTCGATTTGGTTTGGTTATATGAGAACTGAAGCCATCACAAAAAAATTATGTTCCAAAACCAATTAAAAATAAATAACTTCTTTTAATTCCACATAAGAAACTTAAATTTTATTAAAAATATTAATAACACAAAACGTAAAGAAAAATATATATATAAGACCCCAAAAAGCAAAATAAATAAAACAAAAAGAAAGAAAAAGTATACAGCCTATGCAACATTCATTTAATAATTATATCTTCCTTACCACTGTTCAGTTAAAATGAAAACTTTTCTTTTTAATAATATCAACTTCATTTTTTGAAAATTTTTTCTGCATTTAAAGTTTGCGTATTTTCTATTCTTTACAAAATTTTAATTTAATCTGCTACAAACTGTGATGAGGGTTACCTTTATACTTATAGGAGAAATTTATATTAGCATAGTTCTAGAATTCTAAAAACTGTTTATTCTCTTTCTTCTGTTTTTAATTGAAAATTGAAGTGTTTATTATTATAATCCTACTGCTGAATGTGCTGTTGTGGTTTTATAAGAAATTTATATTAATTTGTATAAATCAGGGAGTATATACTGAACTCCCTAATATTATAAATAAATATATATAATAAATTAATTATGGAACTGGTGTAGAGAGAGTTAGATACTTAATTATTTTATTGTCAATTATAATTAATTTAGTTATCAAGAGTTTAACTGTTTAACATATGTCATAAGATATCATAACTTAATAGAATATAATGTAAATTTACACATGAATCATATTATGATAGTTTTGCCTTATAGAAAGCCTTTCATATATACTTAGCATATCTTAATCTCATTATAATATTTATATTATAATTTTTATAAATATATTCAACATTAATAATATTCCACAAATGCAAGGCTCACACAAGTTAGAGAGTTCATATATGTTCACATTCCATATTTTCTATGTTTATAATTTGCACACAAAAATAGAGTTGTTTTCTTTTTTAATAAATATAATTAATTCTTACAATTTTTATAATTTACTTTTAATTTTATGAATATTTTATATTATAGGTATAAAGTTAAAATTGGGAACATGGACTAAACGTGAAGAAAATATTTTGAGAAGAAATTGGACAACTATTATTGAAGTATTTGAAAATTTAGATTAACGTTAATGTTAAATAGATTTACAAATTTCAATTGTTAAATTTGTCTGAAATCTATTTATTAAGTACACTAACAGAATTTATCTAGTAGCATAAAGAATTCAATTTTTTAATGTTTATATATAAAATTTCAGATTTTTTAAAACTGCTATAGAGCACATTAAAATATACAATATAATTAGATAATTACATTTGCTTCATGAAGTAAAATATTTTTATTTAAAATAAATCTAAATATAGGAATTTAATGTTTGAATAAATATAAACCTAAATTTATATATCAAATCATATCACTTGTCTCATAATTCGAACCATTTCAGATTTAAAAATTGCTTAATTATCAGAATTAATCTTGAGACATGATATCTATAGTCAATAGAAGTGTTAAAGGAATTTAATTATTCCTAAATACAAAATTCAGAGCAAGAACTTTTTTATATAAAGTTCAGATCTGATATACCGTATTACTTCGAATTTAAGCCGCACTTTTTATTCAGATTTTTAAGATGTAAAATTATCTAAAGTTCAGATCTGATATACCGTATTACTTTGAATTTAAGCCGCACTTTTTATTCGTATTTTTAAGATGTAAAATTTGGGTGCGGCTAAATTCAAAGTGAATATTTTAACATCTTATTTCTCCCGAGCTCTCACTCCCCAATGTTCGGGTTTTTGCTTTATGCTCTATGTATGCACATAGTATTACGATTGTTGATTACAATTTATTTGGTAGCTTATTATGTATATTAGTACCTATTAGAATATAAAACTTTCTTATTTTTCAATATCTATTATAAAATAATTTTTTTTCCAGTTTTCCAATTTATTTTTCAATTTTAAAATCCTACTGCGGTTTAAATTCAAAGTAATATGATATATAACGTTTTTGTTGTATATACAATTTAAGCAAAATTTCAATTGTATGCAGATAATATATCTGTTTCTTAAAATATTTTCAGATCTTTCTTTATAAAGAATGTCTAAAACTCTCCATAGAATGAATATATTAAAAAAAAAGAAAAGAATTTCATATTAATTTATTATTTTGAAGAATATAAAGTTGATAATCCTAATTAAACAGAAAATGTTAAAAATTAAAAATCATTTAATATTATTTGTTCAATTAATTTTGCACTGTGTGATAAAAATCAAACCTTTCGAAATGAAGGCAATACTATATTATATATCAGCATGGCCAGCTCTAGGCATCAGGAAAGCAAGCATGTACTAGGGGTAGCACATTTTGCCAAAAAATCAATACTTAATGAATAAATTAAAAAAATATAAAATTCTAGTACAGTAATGCTTCTTAAAAAAAATTCATTAATTGCATTGTGTAAATGAAGAGCTTCCATTCTGTCATTTCTTGACAAAAAAATAGCAAAGAATTTAAATTTTGCAAAATGTTTAGAAAAATTTTCATATAAAAAGCAAGTAAAGATTGCCTTGATGGAGTATAAAAAACCAAAACAAACAAACAAAAAAAACTAAAACCTAACCTAATCTATATAAATCTTATTTTTTCTGAATCAATTTTTTTTAATATGGAGAAGAGATCAGCATTCAATTCTGTTTGTAGTGGAGAAAAAACTTAGAGCTGGCTCTATATACCAATAAATTGGTGTAGTAAGTCATGAATTCTAATTTAAGAGGACACAGTATCTCCATACAATAAACAATAAAATTTTATTAATATTTTTAATCTTTTAAGTTTTGACATTTATAAATATGTATGTATATAACATTAACAATATTCATTATGATTATAAGACAAACAGCTCTACTAGCAAGTATAAAGTTATTTATTATGATATAACATTTTCGGATCTTTTCTCGATCCCTCTTCAGTACCATTCATTCACTTATAAACCATAATTAAGATAATATTATAAAATAGAAGATACATTTTTCAAACAAGCGATAACAGAACATTAGAACATTCTAATGTTCTAATGTTCTGATACGTAAACTGTTCTGTTATTGCTTGTTTGAAAAATGTATCTTCTATTTTATAATATTCTCTTAAATATGGTTTATAAGTGAACGAATGGTACTGAAGAGGGATCGAGAAAAGATCCGAAAATGTTATATCATAATAAATAACTTTATACTTGCTAGTAGAGATGTTTGTCTTATAATTGGTTTAAAGCAAGTAGTTTCCTGTAATATTATTCATTATGATGATAAAAGAAGTTATATTTTGTAAATTTTATTCTTAGCATTTGACTATACTTTCAATTATTTTAGAAATATGACTTGAAACAACCACATGTATTACTTGAAATACCAAACAAGGTTGATCCGGATGTTAAAAAATTTATCGAAGCTAAGAAATTTTACTTTCAGTTAGGTAAGTAAAAATATAGTATTTAATTAATTACATAAAATATAATACAAATGATGATGATTGTCAGGATTTCAACACCTGGACTTCCCCGGTGGGAGGCTGCCTGAAGCTAAACAGTAAACAAGTCAACAAATGGGTGGTAATTGGACCAATTTAGGGAAGGGTTATTTCCCTAAGTAGGTTTTGTAATGGATGTTGTTCCTCGGTCTCTTTGTCCCCTGTTTTTTTATAGTTTTGTTTTTAAAACTGGAGAGAGAGGGGAACAAGCATGTAATAAAAAAAGAGCGGGACTGCGGGAAAAGAAAATAAAAAAGAAAAACAAGTCAGTTGGACAGGAGTGAGTTCAAGGTGAGTTTCAGAGACAGACGTAGAGAGAGAGAGGAGATCGCACGGAAGCAGTTGGAGCGAGTCAGATAGACTGGCTCAGGGTTAAAGTTCGGCGGGGTCAGCGTTAGAGGTTGCCGTCGAGGTTCTCTGGGGAGATAGGACCCAGAGAGGATACAGAAGTGGGCCAGACAGCGGCGGTCTTCTGGGGCATTTCCGTGTGGATCGAGAAGAATTCTCTCTCCTGTGTGCTCACACTCCTACTCTCCCATGGAGAACTGTTTTGTTTATCTAGTACATTTTTGTATATATATAACTGTAAATATTCTTTTGTGTTGTGAATAAACTTGTAAATATTTGAAGATCGTTGTGAGTCTGTAGAGGAGTGAATCCGATAACGAACTGTCCAAAGGACGAAACAACTCGGACCAGACCGGAGGACGAACTTTACTATGATTATAATTATTAGCATTTTATTATTATTATTAATATATTGTATATTTCATAAAATATACAAAGTGATTAAAGTTTTCTATTCAGAATTTTATGTATCTTTAACTGATAAGTGGAATTGAACCAAAATTTGTACATTTATTATTCATGGGATGGGGAGAAGGATTCTATGAAAAAATTTAGTTCTAAAATCTGCCAATAAACCACTGGGGGAAGATTTGGCTAAATTAGGATTATTTTAATTCTAATTGTTTATTATTTTAAATTTATTATGTAATTTATATACTTTTTACTTTTTCAGCTAGAAATCTAAATGATAGATCATTGTATAGTTGTTATTTGAAAGCAAGAAAATTATTTTATGTTGGCAAAGAGAAAGAGTAAGTTGATTTTTTGATATTATTATTTCAATAAATTTTAACTAATTGTTTAAACTGTAAAAAACAATACTATTGTTTACAGTATTGTTACTGTTGCTATTGTTTAAACTGTAAAAAACTGTGTTGTAATGCTGGTGTCTCTCACACCTAGACTGAAGTTAGTGAACCTTTGGCAATGTGCCCAAAGGAGCATGCTGGCAAAATTTTTGGGCATGCAAAACTTGGAGCTGATATATTGTTTAAAATTTGGATCAGTTCTAAATTTTTACAAAAATTTAGCCAATTTTAACATGCATCTTTAAAAAAAGTTTGCTATCTCTGACCTAGATTATTATTAGATATATCTAATGCTACTTTATTAAATTTTTTCAGCCACAATATAATGTTAGTCATTGGTCCGTTGTCCAAAATGATGAGTACATAAAAGAGTTAATTTTAATATAGTCTGTATTTAAAAATTTTATAGTTCTTCCTCTATCAATCTTTATTTAATGTAGTTTGGTATGCTATTAAGGTTTATTTTTTTGTTAATAGATGACATCACTTATCATTCTAAAGTATAAGTGGCAGTTGGCATTAAAAATGAATAATGTCTTTCTTTCATTTATTATAATTTTGTTTGATTCAGATATTTGTTTGTAATTTACTATAAAATGTAGGTAAGATTCATTAAGAAAAGTTAACATTTTTGAATTATAATTTTTTTTTTGTATTGACCTCAATGAAAGATTGCTGACATAACAGTGAATATAGAACTGCCACTTCAAATACATTCAAATATTTTAGTGAATAATTAGATAATATATTGGAAATTATTAACACATTAAGTATGGTATACATCACATACATGTGCACTTTTAGAAGATAGAAATTATAAAAAATATTTTCCAATTCCAGAAGTTATATTAATCATTAATTTACAAATATAAAAAATGTAAGAAATGTTAATATGGACTGAAAAAAAAAATGTATTGAGATCCATAAAAATACTTGTTTAGTTATTATAAAATCAGAAAGAAAACCATATAAAAGTTTACTTTAATATATCTGAATTTTTGAATTAATAATTATATTTATGATTTTTTTTTTATTAGATTCATTTTAATAATCCTATAACTTGCAGCAGTCAAAATCAATATAATATAATATAATAACAGGTGCGGCAGTGAAACGAGCGATTTGGCAACCCTGGAAATAGAAAGTTATGTTAGGAATCAGAAAACGGCAGTGGTACCATCTGGACAACAAACCTTTGTCATTGACCCTGATATCGGTCAAGAATGTTTCCGTCAAAATGGTGTCCTGGACTGGTGAACAACGTGCTTTTGCCGTGAAGGCATTTTACAAAAATAATGACAGCTACGTGGCCGCGCAGCATGTATTTCATTCTCATTACAATCTCGCACGTCATGCCCCAGTTCCATCAGCACATGCTATCAAAATGTGGGTATAGAACTTTAAGGAAATGGGTGATATGGTGAAACAGAGGGGTGGAAGTGCAAAACGCATCTGCACACCAGAGAATGTTGCAAGAGTGGAAGAAGCCTTCAGCCAAATTCAGGAGGAAGTTTGAATCGGATCGAATTCAGGAGGAAGTTAATCAAATTCCAGTGCCAGTCCTGCAAGATGTGATGTCTAACTTCCATAAAAGACTTGGAATGCATGTGAAGGAAAATGGGAGCCACCTACGTGATGTCATTTTCAAGCGATGGACATTTTGTACCGTGACATGTCTGTGCAAGATGTGCAAATTGTTCAGAAACATTCCTCACAAATTGCAAGCATTATAAATTCATGTTGTATTTCTTTTATATCACTGTGAATAAATTTGTATCGCTGGTGGAGGTTTCAAAATCACCTGTTTCACTGCTGCACCTGTTATTAAACATATACAAATCAATTATCACTCCAATGTTTTGTTTTTTAGTTTGCCTATGTGATTGCTATTAAAACTGTTAGATATATTTGGTCTGCTTTTCTCTAATGAATAGTTAGTTTTTGAGAGAATTCTAAATTTTTATTAAAATAATCATTTTTATTAAAGTAAATTTGCATATATAGATAGTTCTCAGTTTACAAGATACCAGATTTGTTAATTCTATTTTTGAAATATGAACAATTAAAAATTGAACATTAATTGCAGTAAATAAATGCTAAATACTAGTTTGTTGAAAGAACAGAAGTAACTTATTTTATAATTTTAAGATTAATTTTTGTAGAATGAAGTATCCTGCTTTATATAAATAATATTTGTAAGATACATTTTTTATACATTAAAGATTCATAATTTAAAGTGATTTATATAGCAGTATCAACTAATCAATTTTTAATCTGATTTCAGAATGCTAAAAACAGAGGCCAAAGATTTACAAAATTTAGTATCTATTTATGGAAATAAGTGGACAAAAATTGGAAATAAGGTCTATACTGATGAAAAAACTATAAATGACATTATTCGTAGTCGTAGAAATTATGCAGGTAACTATTTAGACACACATATATTGCAATATAAAATGCAAATAAAGATTATGATCTATTATGTTTGTAACCATTGCTTTTAAATGAAAATTTATATGAAGTTTTCTCATTTAAATATTTATTATTATTTTGCTTTTAAAATACAGTATTACTTAAACTTTTGTGGATTTTTAACATTCAAGTTATTAGAAGACGACTGCTTTTCTATCAGTAATAAGCAAACATTTAATAATTTAATTATGATGGTAATCTTAATTAAATTCATACTATATAGTTATAGAGTTGTTCATTAAATTAAACTTTTTATAGTTTTAGTTCAATAGCACTTTGATGCTGGTCATTAAGTGAAAGTGTTATTGAACTAAAAGTTTTTATAATTTAATTCTTTCCTGCTTAATACAACTTTTCCAAAAGAAAATAATCTTTTAAATGATTATTATTAACAAAAAATTAGTTAATTATAAAATCAAAAACAAATGCCTATTATAAATAATCAACTATTATGCCAATAAAAAAAAAGAACTATCGCCACAATATGAATGGCTTTAGATTGCTGCTTACTATCTCACACATATAAAGCTGTGGCTAAAATTTTATATGATATTTTGCTCATAGTGTATGAAATTATGAGTTTGCTGAAATAGTAAGCAGCAAAGCTGTGGCTAAAATTTTATATGATATTTTGCTCATAGTGTATGAAATTATGAGTTTGCTTAAAGAGTTTATTTTCCATGACTTCCTTCTGTGTTTTGTGATTCACACTATTGATTAGAATACTGATAAGAACCAGAATTGACTTTTTATCCAGCAATATTTTTGTTAGTAGTCTTCTAAAAATTTGACAAAAATCAGTAATAAAGTTTTTTAAATTATTAATACAATATTAAAACATCCATTAAATTTTTGATCCTCCCAAAACTATTAGACAAGTGAGAAGACTTGCTGAAATATTTTTATTTATTTAATTTGAGAACTTTTTAAATTCATAAATATTTTTTGATGATACGATCTTTAATTGCAGTTTCACATGATATTAATTTCTTCTGGCAGATGGATAGCTAAAGGTTTACAAAAACTCACAATGACCTAATGTCCTCTTACAAGGGGAGGACACAGCTGACTCCCCACCAATTTTGATCCGCTTGCATATGGTGAAAATACATCAAAAATGAGTGAATACGTGAAAAGTTTTCTGAATATCAGTTAAATTTTGGCAACAGTATTTTGAAATAGAAAGTGATTGTGCTAAATTGTATTATAATACTGTAAATATAATTCAAGAGCATTACAGCAGAAAATGCTACAAAAAGTTTTCTGAATATCAGTTAAATTTTGTCAACAGTATTTTGAAATAGAAAGTGATTGTGCTAAATTGTATTATAATACTGTAAATATAGGATGTATCAGAATTGCATACTATTCTATAGTTAAAAATAAGCAAAATTTTCTACATATATAGTTTTAACTATTTTATTATGAAAATATGGCAAAGGATATAACTGAAAAACAAGACAAATTATATTTTTATCTTTATTGAAATCAATTTAAATATTGTATAATTATCAGATATGTTTTACAGTGTTCAAAATGATCATATTGTTTCACTGAGAGTATATCTTTCTTTTGTTGGTTGGATATCATGGACTTATTGCTGCTGAAAATATTGAGAACAAAGTAATTCAGGATTTCAAGATGGTACTGTGTGGCTATCATGTCAGTGCCATATCTCCATAACTAAGTGGTTGAAACTGTATGCAGCTATAAAAAGCCACACAGTAAAGCAGTTACTATCATGTCAGTGCCATATCTCCATAACTAAGTGGTTGAAACTGTATGCAGCTATAAAAATTTTTGTTGTTTTCAACTGTAGAATACATGCATCTGTTTATTTTATGCAATTCTGATGCATCCTGTTTATGATGATGATGATAAATATTGTATTTTTTTATAAGGCAAATTTCTTTTATTAAAATGGATGAGGATTTTCTGACTATCCAGTATATAAAATGACTTTTTAATCCAGTTTTGTTTTCTGTTTTATATTGGCAAATACAACAAAGTTTATTTTTATATTTTATAATGCAGTCAAAGGCCGATATAAGGCAAATTTCTTTTATTAAAATGGATAAGGATTTTCTGACTATCCAGTATATAAAATGACTTTTTAATCCAGATTTTGTTCTCTGTCTTATATTGGCAAATACAACAAAGTTTATTTTTATATTTTATAATGCAGTCAAAGGCCGATGGTCAGAAGAAGAAGATGAACACTTAATTAGAGCTGTTCAAACTGTACTTAAAATCGCTGACGTAGCAGGCATATATTCTAGAATCCAATGGGAAAAAGTTGCTAAATTGGTTCCAGGAAGAAATTTGCATGAGTGTCGTCAACATTGGTAAAGAAAAAGATTAAATATGCTATTAATAATTATAATTAGCTATTGATATTTAATTGTTAAAAATAAAAATATATTGATGAAAATTAAACAAATTTTCAGGATATTGAATACTTGTTGGAAATTAACAAATACTAAAATGAGAGAATGGAGACAGACTGATACCATTTGTCTAATTTATCAGTAAGTAAACTTAATTTTCATAAAATCAATCTGAAGTATTTATAGTTTGTACACTTAGAAAAATCACACGTGATATCATAGTCTTTAAATCAATAATAATGAAGACAGAAATATTGCTTAGTTCTTCCTATTTAAAGAATGCTTACTAGCAATAAATAGAAAATCAAGTAAAATAGAATAGCCAATCAATTATTATGCACAGTAGAATTAGTAAGTGTTAATTATCTATTTGAAATGAGGATAATTTCTAGAATTCAGGCCTATCATAGAAACTGCTTAAATAAAAATTTTAATTTAATTTGTTCAGAAATAACAATATTTTTTATAATCATATAATGGATTTTAGAGTCCCCTCTTTAGTTTGAAGTCTTCATTTTTATGATACAGCCTACTGTCACAATATTTTTATACATTTAAGTGGTCATCTCCTATTTTGATCAGACTACATTTGTTAAATGTTTATTTCATTTAATATTGATTTTATTATTATATTTATAATAAATTTGTAAGTTTTTAGTATATGAAATGATGATGTATGAATTCTCTGTTTACAATGTTCATGAACATTTAAAAAAAATCTCTTTTTTCTTTGATGATGATTTGATTTTCCATGTCCAAATGAAGGAAATGAGATTTCCTATAGCCTTTCTACCACTGACAAAATTAATAATACTGCTTCTCATTGGATTGAAAACGAAGGGAAAACTAAGTGTACAGAGTATAGTGTGTTAAAAATAGAAAAATGGAATCAAAATCTATAAAGTTAATTTAATTAGCCAGAAATTCTATACAATTTGGAAGAACTGCAAATTCAGTGTCTTGCATGAGTAAAAAAAATTGCTAATTGATTTTATTGATCATAACTCTCAGGTATTGGACAAATTAAATCAGAAATATTGTGAATCATCACATAAATATTACTAATTCAATTAAGTCATCTGTCAATGTTGAATTTTTTTCTATATTTTCTATATTAAAAACATTTTCCTAAACAAATAATGCAAAACAGTACAATATTTATATTGATATTTAGAAAACTATTAAAAATAATCCATTATGAACCATTTATGTTTGTTATAAAATTTTGTTACAAAGATTGATTAAGTACAGGTAGTCCTTGACTTATGACAGAGATTGGTTTGAACATGGCAGCCATAAGTTGGAGCAGTTGTAAGTCATAAATACCTAAAATTTATGCTATTATTTATCAAAAGTAATAAATAATTATTAAAATGCAGTTTAATTCTAAAATATTACACTAGAGGATAATTTGTTTTGTTTTAGATTATTTGATTAATATTCTCTGTTTGGTTCAATTATGGTATTGTGAAAGTATTTACATTATATTTTCAGACTTTATAGATTACCCATAGAAAAAGAGAGCGATATCAATTGGAATGAACTGGCTGTTCAATTTGAAAAGTATGAAATAGTTTACTATGAATAAATCCAAATGCAATTAATAGATTTTTGAAGTTATATAATTATTAATTTTATTTGTATTAAGAGTTGCATCAACAGAATATTTAAAACAAAAATGGTTGCATCTCAAACAAAAAGTGCCTGGCTATGAAAATAAAGCTTTTGAAGGTAATTTTTATTCTTTCTTCATAAATTTTTTTCTATTTGGCATATAAATAAAAATATTTTATACTTTTAGATATTATCACTTATTTGTATTCTAGATATTTACCTTCTTTGTTAAAAATGGTTGGAAAATCTTACATCGAAGAAATTTTAGATATAAGATAATTTGATTCATGTGCAATCAAACAATGTAAATATTTTTGAGTTTTTATTTTAAATGTAATATATATCTGCATTTAATAATTTATCATCATCATATTTTAATATTCTTGTATTTTTTAAAAAGTGTTTAATAATTTTAAAAATACAGGAGACATTTACATAAATCCAATTTTACCATTTTTGTTATCATCATTTTAATATTGAAATAAAGTTTATTTTGATATATCAAGAATGGAAATTTATTTATTTAATTTTTTGTATTATTTTTTAATTGCAAATTTATAGATTTCTATTATAATTGCTGGGTTATAAGGTGCTGCAGTGTAGAAGACACTAATTTTGGAATGGGTAAATTAAAAAAAAATTATCATAAATTCAGATGGCAATAAAGAAAAATACAGAATTATTACATATAGATATAAGTTCAATGAGACTGCACTAAATACAAACTAAAAATAATAATACTCAAAAGCCCTTTAGCAGTCAAATCTTTTGACTGCTAAAGGCTTTTGAGTATTATTATTACAAATAGAACTTAACACTGCCAAATTAATTTCTTGATATATTTATAATGGAAATTTTAATAATTTGAAAGAGTTTAAATTAATGTTAGTGCCATTGCATAATTAACAAATTTATTAATGATTAAACAATGAGTGGTTTAAAAAGTTGGTGACAGAATTATTACTTTTATTTTAGTATTATTCAATTTAAGATTCATTATTGACATTATCATCTTTATTTGTATAATCGTAATTTTTTTTGTTACTCCAAGGCTGATAATTACTGAAAAATGTTCCCTGTTAACTATATTTTGTTGATTCCTGATTTCTTGATTTTTGCAAGTGTTGTATTATTGCTTTTGTCTTATAAGATTCAAGATAATTTTTTAAAAATATTTATATGGAGAAAAGATCATCAGCAAATGTAACATCTTTAGTTTATTTATCATTCAAAATCGTAATGTAACTATGTTATTGAAATAATATAATTTTAAGAATTTTATGTTTTGATTCATGATATTTCATTCATCAGTTTAAATAAAATATTTGCATTCAATTCTTATTACTTTACATAGTGTTTATAAATATATTTATTGTTGAAATATCAGATTTGATAACTCATTTTAGAATTATTGCTTACAAAATTCAAAATCTTTTACTGCTTTAATCGGTATTTAACAAAAAAAAAACTGATTAGTTCATAACACTATAAAGCAGACCAGTACATTCTTTGATATAAATTTTATATCAAAGAGTGAACTAATTAGTTTTTTCGAATTATTGTTTATTAATTTTAAACGTTTGCATTAATTTTGATCATAAAAAATAATTAACGTTTTGATCTATATAAGTGAATAAAGCATAATACAGCCATAATTCACATTATATAAATAACTTATCTTAAAACTCTCTCCCAAAATAAAACTTACATTAACTTAATTCAAACAAATAATAATTATAGTAGATATATAAATATCTATTTACCATAATGCATGTATGTACATGTAGATAAATTCATACTGTTTTTTTTTTCTTCAATACAGTATGCATATTTATGCATAGTATATCGAATTTCTATATTTGAGAAAAAAACAGTATTCTAAGGTGCTGATAACATTTTAATGAATGAAAAACAGTTTTCAATAAAATGATTCATAAATTAAATCAACTAATTAAATACAAGTAATTTAACACTACTTATGCATAAATATAACTTGAATATATATCAAATATAATAATGATTATCAGAAGTTAATTAAAATTTTAGTTTACTGTAACTTATGCTGTTTCAGTGATAGATTTAAGTACACCTAAGCCAGCACAGCACTCAATTTACACGGTTTTGCTTTTACATGGTTTTTAAATGAAAACGAAAAAATTATTTTGGGTTTTATTTTGACTGTTTTGCATTATGCCATTTATAAATTAAAAGAGTATCATATTGTCAGGTTTTGTGGGTTTACGAATTCGTAGAGATTAATGAAGAGCTATATTTCGTATAGTCCAATTTATTCACATAAAACAAAATAATCTTCTATATTTCATATAGTCCAATTTATTTACACACAAAACAAAATAATCTGTATAGTACAATTTATTCACACAAAACAAAATAATCTTGTTTCACTATAACTAAATATTCCAATAAAGACCCGATAATTATCTCATACAACACTAATTTATGTCTTTAATTCAGAATAGACAGTTCTTCTTAGTTCACTTTCACTTTCACAATTTATCGCTCACTATTAACTTTTACCATCTCATACAACACTAATTTATGTCTTTATTTCAGAATAATTCACAGTTTTTCTTAGTCCACTTTCGGTGTCTTTATTTCAGAATAACTCACAGTTCTTCTTAGTCCACTTTCGCTGCTTTCAGTTTATCGCTGAACTTTCGCTTTATCACTCACTATTAACTTTTACTGTCCAAGTCTCGCAGTTCAAAGACAGTTCTTCTTAGTTCACTTTCACTTTCACAATTTATCGCTCACTATTAACTTTTACCATCTCATACAACACTAATTTATGTCTTTATTTCAGAATAATTCACAGTTTTTCTTAGTCCACTTTCGGTGTCTTTATTTCAGAATAACTCACAGTTCTTCTTAGTCCACTTTCGCTGCTTTCTAATTTATCGCTCACTATTAGCTTTTACTGTCCAAGTCTCGCAATTCAAGTAAACTCAACTCACGCTTGCAGCTTGCCTATTTATGTTTGAATGCTTTTATTGTTTTTATTTGTAAGAAATATTGTTAATTTGTACGAAATATTGTTTTTGTTTTTTTACTATATTTGGTGTTAATTAATGTTTGTTTTCATTTTCAAAAATAAATTGAAAAAGTGTATAAGCGTTTGTTTTCATTTTCAAAAATAAATTGAAAAAGTATAAGCATTAAATTATGTTTAAAAATTAATGAACCAATCCTCTTTTTTTCTTTTAATCCTTATCTCATTTTACGTTATAAAGATCATATCCTTGACTTTTCATTATCTTCTTTAGATCGATTTACACGGTTTACAATTTAATTGAACATATCCTTCTAGTTTGTATGAATTCTGCGTCTCGTTTTACATGGTTTCGGTTTGCACGATTTTTCCAGGAACGTATCTGCCGTGTAAATCGAGGGATGAGTGTATTGTTATATCGAGTGCTGAGTGTATCTTTGTTTTTATTAGTTTAATGAACTGCTTAATTTATATTTTATGGAAATTCAACACTTTGTTTTTGCAAAAACATTATGGCCTTAAATTATACTATAAAGCAAACTAAGGGAATATCTACAAACCAAAAATATCCTAAACAAAATTAACCTCTAGCATAATAATTTTAGAATTAAACTGTAATAATTATTTTAAATCCAGTGTCACGATCTGCATTAATTATTAACTCAACAGAATGTAGAACTGGATTTAAAATAACTATTAAATTTATAGTTTAATTCTAAAATTATTATGCTAGAGATTAATTTTGTTTAGGATATTTGGCTTAGCTTTAAATTTTCATACCAAGAGCATAGATATGTTCACATTTTTTCTAGCCATTCCATATGTCAACATGCATATTTGTGTATAAGTGAAGTCTCCAAATCTGCTGTTTCACTTAACTGTGGCCCAAAAAAATTAAATAGAAAATTCAGTAATACAGTAAACATTCATAATTTAAAGTCCATTTAATCTTGTCACATAGGCATTGTATCATTATCACATCATCACAAGAAAGGTGAGTACAGTACAATAAATATTTTAAAGAGAGACAATAAAAGTTATATGTATGTAGTCTTAGTTATTATTGTTAATATCTTATCATGTGTAGTTTATAAATTTAACTTTATTGTATGTATGTATGTATGTATGTATGGTATAGTATTTGCTACTGTTTTGCTACATCTATGTTTGCTACTAGTGTTTCAGTATCTATAGGAAGGCTTGGACCTATTCCCAAAGATATTGGATATTACTATTTATTGAATTTAAACATTGTTAGAATTTTGCAGTTAGACTACATACATATAACTTTTATTGTTAGTTATTATTGTTAATATCTTATCATGTGTAGTTTATAAATTAAACTTTATTGTATGTATGTATGTATGTATGTATGGTATAGTATTTGCTACTAGTGTTTCAGTATCTATAGGAAGGCTTGGACCTATGCCCAAAGATATTGGATATTACTATTTATTGAATTTAAACATTGTTAGAATTTTGCAGTTTTTAAATTTACAATATTCATAATAAATTAACCAGATAAAATAGAGCCCCTTACTGTGTTATCTGATTATATTGATTATCTTTTAAACAATTTTATTTTATTGAAATAAAATTAAATTTTTATAATGGAGCATTTTTTTTTAAATTACTCCAATGAGTTATTATTTCTATTTGATCTAAATTTGGAATAATTTAGATTTTTAAGTTATATAATTTTTCATAGATTCCAAATAACAAAAATTGATTATTTTACATTTATATCACATTTTAATAAATCATCAATCTGACCTTATTCCTATCTTTGGTGCAAAGAACTTGATAAGCATAATTTTAAGTCTATCATATACAGTTTGTCTGTGCAATTGTATGAACTCAGTGTTCAAATTATTAAACATAAGTGCAAAAATAATTCAAAAATACAGAATAGGAATATGCTCAGTTTAAATAGTAGTTAGTACCAAGTCTGAGTGCATGAAACTGGCTTTTACCCCGGCCACCCATCATGGCAACGATCCGTCGATCGCCGCTAGGGTGGTCGGAAACCCATTTAAATTGTTGTAAAT
Source organism: Olivierus martensii (assembly GCA_000484575.1). Lineage (NCBI taxonomy): Eukaryota > Metazoa > Arthropoda > Arachnida > Scorpiones > Buthidae > Olivierus > Olivierus martensii. The sequence goes on from AYEL01078320.1 coordinate 58,510, forward strand.
GCAAGTTGTGTTATTTTAATATAAAATATATATAACATAAACGTCTTCATTTATAAAAAAATTTTTATAGACTAAACATCATAAGTTAAGGATCATATTTTGTATGGAACGTCTATCCTTTATTGCCAATTTTTTGTAACTTTTATAGGAAAAAATTTGTTATAAAATAAATTGCAGTTCATATTTGGTCTTGATAATTCTGTGAAATATTTTATCAGATTGGAATAATTATTTTAATTAGTCTATGCAATTAAAGAAAAATCTTTGTACACTTCATGATACACACAATTTTAATTAACTTAACTGTACAATATTTTTCAGTTTACCTCTCTGAACTGTAACTCTTTGATCTAGAATTATATTGGACAAATTATGGAACAGTATACAGAAAATCATTTGAGTACAGTTTAGTGGCCAAGTTAAATGTATTTTGAAGAGAGATTGTTTCCACTAATAATCGTTTCTGTATAGTCATAAAAAAAATCTTAAAATTTAAGAATAAAAACTTTTCCTATAATATTAATGCAGAATAATTTTATTTCATATTTATCAAATATCAGCAATTCTCAATATAATATAAAAAATTAAGTCTTTCAATCTGTTACATTATTACAATACAATACAATCAAATAAGATGTTATAACACAATGAAAAATTTATCTAAAATATATTGAAATTAAAAATATTTTAATCCTTGTCCTACCAAGAATTATAACTAGCACTAACAACCAGTTGGGCCATTTTTGACCCTATCATTAAATGAAGCACAATGTACAATAAATGTAATAATTATTTTATTCTACATTTATAACTCAAATAAATAATTGATATAATAAATAAAATAATTTAAAATTTAAATAAAATTTATTAAAATTATTTAAAATTTTATGTTCATCTTTCAAACTATTTTTATATGATGTATCTACATTTTTTTTGACCCTATCCATTTCTAAATGGAATAAAAATTTATGTCTAGTTAGGTATTTTTGTCTGTCAGAATGTCTGAATATCAGCATAATGCATGCACATATATTTGAAGCATATGGAAGAACCAAAGCTATTAATAGTAGTTCATATCAGTTGATTATTATTAACATATTAACATGCAAGGTATTCTTACAAAATATGTGAATATCTTACCTCTTACTTAAGTGTTGGAAATTTTAATCGTTTTTATTGAATAATAATAAATCAACTTTTTATCATTTTTGTTGTAAACAATCCAAATTATATGCAAATTTTTTTTGAATTGGACAATATTTATGATATATTGTTTTGTCAAACATAGATCCATTTAGATATGATCCAATATTATTTTCAGTCAGTATGAACACCCTAAAAAGGCCCCAATATATATATAAAAATATTATTTGATGATATTCTTTTTGTAAGATATTGTCCCAAAGTGTATGAATATCGATTCTTTTTATAAGAACTGATGTTCGCATATATTCAGACATTAATACTAGTAATATTGACCCAATGTTGATTTGCTTTCAGTAGGCTTGGGGCTTTAAATAATGTCATGATCTGACTTCATGTGAGCTTGTGAATATAATGTCGCATATACTGAAGTTAAGGCAGACACAACAATACTGATTCATGTAACCCTTTTGTTCCATTAGAATGACAAAGATCAAAAATAAATTTGAACTGGGTCATATATGATCCCATTGGTGATAGTTATAACTATTTTATATTTAAAATGAAAAATAAATACAGCCTCTCCCCAACTTATGTAAATTCAACTTTAATGATTATGGAAAATATTTTATATAATTTATCAGATATAGAGCATAACAGCTACTATATTTGTATATTACAAGTATGGACAAGCTAATTTTAATAATATAAGCTTCATAATACGGTGGTGCCTCGCAATTCTTCAGTAATCCATCGCCGAAGTAAGGTCGAATTGCTGGACAATATTTCCCGTATAAGACAATGTAAAATATATTAATTCATTTTCTGTCCCCATCCCATTCCCCTAACGGGTGAGGTGAGAGAGATATAATATATTATTTACTTTATTATATGTGTTTTATTATTGTATAACACACTAAATTATAAAATACGGTCCCCATCCAACTCCCCTAACGGGTAAGGTGAGAGATATAAGCTCTATTCATTACTTTATTATATGTGTTTTACTATTGTATAACACACTAAATTACAAAATACTCTATTTTGGGAGGAACCAGAACGAATTAATCAATTTTCAATTTAATCGACGGTAATCCATTCCGGGATTACAGTCGTTAACCAAGGTACAACTGTATTTCCAAAATTCAATGAATATTTAAAAATCTTTTGATTGATCTCATATTATATCACAAATATTTTTATATTAAGAACTTTCAATAGTTTATCTTAAAATTTGTAAAATTTCAAAACTTCACTGTGCCTTTGCACTATCTGAGCCATATATCTTGCCCCTATGGAGAGTGCAACTTAGATTCTAATACAGAAGTTAGTAAATTTTGTATTAAATATAACTATATTACAAAATATCCATAAGAAAGTTCTATTTACAGAAAAAATTATATTTTATTTAAAACATTTCTTCTGGATATTTAGTAACTATGATTGCAGATTTTGTTGTTTCATGATTAAAATATTATAAATTCTTCTTTTTGTTTTTATATAATATTTTTTTTATTTTCACCTATATAAAATGTTAGCAAGAACAACATACATTTTCTCATTATAAAGAATAAATATGTTTATTCAACATTATTGCAATGTATTTGTTTTTTAAAATTTGTTGAATATTCTGAGTTTTGGTGATTGTGGAATTTAATTTCCATTCATAGTATCATGGTTATAAGAAATCATGTTCTGAATTACAATAATTCAAATTATGACTGAAAATTTAAGACACATTCCTGTCATAAACCAGGATGCTCCTGCATTTCCATCAATACCTACTTTACTCTTAGATTCTTCATTAACCTGTTTAATTGCTTTTAAGTATATTCAAAAATTAAGCATATGACTTCAAATTTTCCGTCTTTCTTAAATTAAGTTTTAATTATATATTTTGGAATATTAAATTATAGTTTTAAATTTTTTATTTATCTTAATAAAAGTATAGAAACATAAAAATATAATAATATTCTTTTCATTGAAGGCAGTTTTATAAAAACTTTTTTTTGTGTCCAAACTAACATAAAAAAAGATTTTATAAGAACTATATTATATTCATGACGACGACAATATAAAAATACAGTGGTGCCTCACAATTCGTCAGTAATCCGTCGCTGAAGTAATGTTGAATTGAGGGACAACATTTCCCATATAAGACTATGGAAAATAGATTAATTCAGTATCGGTCCCATTCCACTACTCTAACAGGTGAGGTGAGAGAGATACACTGTATTATTTACTTTATTATATGTGTTTTATTAATTATTATTTTAATAATAATCATAAAAATTGGTTAAATTGAAATTAAACAACATTTTTGGTATCCTAATTTTTGAGAAATTAACAATTTTCTATAATTTTTTTCATAAATAATATTCATAATAAAAATTTATTTTCACATATAAAATTAAAAATGCAGTCCTGATAATCAAGAAGATTGCATTAAAATTAATCAATTAGTATCATTTAAAATTATTAAAATATTATTATTAAAATTTCAAAACTGCTCAGCAAATGGATCGATCAAGTTTGAGCAATGTTTCAATGACTCTTAAAAATGCCGGATCATGGAATGATGCCGGATTAAAGAGTCTGCATTAAAATATCTACCATTTGAAAATCTGATGATAAATCTATTATTATTAAAATCTATTTTTTATTATTATTTTTCATGATAATAGAATTAATATAGATTAATTATGCTGACGACTAAATAAGCATCCAAAATTAACTTTTGTGGCTATTATTCCCAATACTTTTGAGAAGATTGTTGATACCACCAATCTTTCTGTTCCTGACCATTCTTCGAACTTAGAATTTTTCTGCCGTTCAAGGGCTGAATCGGTCTCATTTCTTCACTCAGATCTTTTCCGTCCTTCATCGTCTCTAGTTTTCTAAATTTTTCCAACTAAATAAAATAATTTTCTTATGAGTTTGTTTTTTTATTAGAGAAAACGATGTCGTAATGCCAAGAGGAAGTAGGCACACTGAATGCAACTTGTTTGAGTGTATTTTTTTTTCTAAAAATATAAATAAAAACATACCTGTTTCTGGCTAATAGTGTTAGAATATTGAAACACTATATTTTTCTGCCCTTCAGTACATGGAGGTAGATATTGGGATCCGTTATAAGTGATATAATATTCGGGAAATTTTGGTAACAGGTCTTTTATAGTTACTGGAGATTTTAATGTGGTGTTGGAATCTAATTCTTTAATGTCACTCAATGACTCAACTATATTTTTTAATCCTTTATTCTCTTTTCCAACCTAGTAATCAAATTTTACAATTTATTTTTTAAGCCAAGAAATAAACTAAATCTAGATCCGGTATGAATATACATATTACTAACCTGAAACAGGATAGATAAATGCAATGAAGCATCTGGTTTATGCTCTAATTTATCGTATTTTGTGTTCAGATGATACAAAGTTACCTATCAATAAAGATAACAGTTATTAATTTTTTGCAAAAAAGTCGATTTTTCGTCATTTTTAATGAGTGATACTGCATATTTATTATTCTTTAAATCTATAATTTATGTTACTTTTCTAATGAAAAGAATGATAATTTTAAAAAAATTCTTAATAAAATTAAATCGAAATAAAAGTTTATTCTAGAAAATAATCTTGATTATTTTTAAAATAAAATGCATGAAAAAAAAAGGTTTGGAAATTTTTGTCACGAAGCAATAAACATAAAAATTTTTTTTCCTCACATCAGGTACATCACAGGTATCCTTTATTCACTCAGATCACAAACACAATAATTTATTCTTGATTATTTTTAAAATAAAATGCATGAAAAAAAAGGTTTGGAAATTTTTGTCACGAAGCAATAAACATAAAAAATTTTTTTTCTCACATCAGGTACATCACAGGTATCCTTTATTCACTCAGATCACAAACACAATAATTTCACCAGAAAGAAAACAGTATTAAGTATATTACTGACTATGTATAAATATTGCAACTGTGGATGCAGAAAGTACTTCAGGAAAAGCATTCTTTGTAACAGATTATATCATCATGAAATTTAAGAGATGTTGTTTTAAGATAGAAGAATTCATAACAAATAATAAAAAATTAAATATTCGACAAAAATATTTGCAATTGCACTTTAGAGAAAGCAATACAGTTGAGTCTCTGTAGTCCGACAGTCGCCAGTCTGACACTTCCAGTAGTCCGACACTCTGCAAACCACCGCTTTGCTTACGTGAAATTTTCATGTCACAACTTGTCGATGTGCGACAAAAGAGAAAGACTGATGTAAATAAATTTCATTTGCTATTCGTTTGTTGCGCAGGCGTTATAGTGGGACTAATTTTTAAGCCAAGACACTGTTTACTGTAAAGCAGTTTTTTTTGCTATGTCAGTGTTTGTTGTTTATCTTTATATAATGCCACAAATCAGAAAATGTTAAAAATAGGGATAAAATTGAGGAGTTCGTGAAATATTTGAACAGCAAGAGCAGTGACAGGAAAGTCTTAATAAATTGAGAGTATTCGTTTGTGTAATTCCAGTTTTTTTTTTATTAAAACATCCAGTAATCCGACAAACCTCTGAAATCCGACAAGTCCTGATCGCATATATGTCGGATTACAAAGACTCTACTGTATATAGAAGCTATCGCATGACTAACGAAACAACAGACAACGACCAATTAGTGGTTATAACAAAAAAGTTACAAACTAAAAACACAAAATAATAATTCCTCATGCAGTTCTAGCAAGAAAACAATACAAATAATGGAATACTTAGATGAAAAATCGCCGAATTAAAATAAAATTAATCATTCCATTGATAAAGAAGAGGAAGCTACATAATTCTTAGGCATTGCTATTCTCACAGAAACGACTCACATTCAGTATACGATGAAGAACTTAGTAAATAAAGTAATGCATAAAAAATAAATGATCAACAGTCGTTAGTTAAAATGGATATCGGCATTAATTATTCTTTTGTTTGGAATTATCATTGATATTATTCACTGAATAGGAGATAATTTTTAGAACGTTGTAACAAAGTTTACATTTATATTCAGCTACAGTTGTAGCAATTTTAAGTATTATTATATACTTAAAAGGAAAAATGCCACTTTGCTTGAAAAGAAAAATATTTGATCAGTGTATTCTGCCAGTTTTAACTTGTGGATCAGAAACTTGGACACTAACGAAAAGAGCTATTCAAAGGCTACAAACAACAGAAAGGAGTATGAAAAGATGCATGCTAGGAATAACTAGAATTGACAGAAAACGTAATACTTGGGTAAGGAGTCAAACAAAAGTTATAGATAATCCAAAAGATAAAAAAGCAGAAGTGGACATGGGCTGGACATATAATAAGAATAAATGATAATAGATGGACACTAAAGTACTCTGGATACCAAGAGATAAAATCGACCAAGAAAGAGACCACATTACAAGATGGAGAGGATGAGATTGTTAATTTTACATCAAGTGTTGGATCACAGAGGTTTTAGACAGGAAAAACTGGAAATTGCTTGGAGAGATCTTCATCCTGCAGTGGATTGATAACAGAATAGGAAGAACTGAAAATTGCTTGGAGAGATCTTCATCCTGCAGTGGATTGATAACGGTTGATTATGATGATGATGATGATATACTTAAAACTATTGATTACAATTAACAATACTATAATTAACCGATATTTAAGTATAGCATTGTAGATATGATCTAGAATACTGTTCGAAAAAATTTATACGAAAAAGTGCAAATTTTTCGTCCTAAATAAAATAATTTTGGAATAATTATAACTAGAGTTACAAAATCAGACGTTATTATCGCAAAGAATAATATAGAAATGTGCTGTATACCGAAAAGTTCGTTATGAAAGAGGGAATTATATCAATAAGAGTGTTATGAAAAAAATGATTTATATAAACAAGATAGTTAAGGAAAAATGACGTATATCGAGAAAATTATTATAGAAGTTATGAAAGAGTATACATAAAAAATGCAAGTATTAAATAATTTGCATTTTATGAAGAAAGGCATCATCCTTCAAATTTTGATAATTCCTTCACTTTCATATTGCAATTTTTGTCTTTCCTGATTTAAAAATGTGCATTGTAGTATAGAGGCCTTCGATTAAAACAGAAAATCAAAAACAAAGCATACATGATAGTAATAAATCTTTAGAAAATCTTCTAAATTTTATAAAGTAAACTAACTTTATCAGTAAATATTAAACTTTACTCTGAGTGTAAATTATTTTATAATAGGATGAATGGGATAAGAGTAACAATGATAAGAGTAGTACAGAGTAGACTGATAAGAATAGTAGAATTAGTAATAGAGAGTAGAGTAACAGTTAGAAAGTTAGTAACAATGATTAACAGAAATTCTTATGAAAATATCCAGTTTTTACTATTGTGAAACTTCATTACAACTAACTTAAAGAGTTACTTACCTCGAGAGGATAGTATTTGCTATCAACCGTATGAAGTGAACCATTTTTGTTGCTTTTCCCATAAGCAAAAGTAATTGCGAATAAACGATAACTGTCAGACAACCAGTCACTAGTTACTGTAACATTAGCGGAAAGAGGGACTAAAATACCAGCTGTCAAAAAAGCCAAAATTAATGATTCTAAATCAGAAAGATTATTAGCGAAAGTTGAATTTTAATACTTACTAGTGAAACCAGCATTTTCGATAAGCAAATCACTTACGGGTGTATCGTAATTTTCGAATGTTAGAGAACCCAGATTTTCATCTGTAGTGATAACTTCCGTATCGATATTTATTGGAGACTGTTGCTTACCTCTGCAACCTTTATATAAACATGGCCACGTATCTGGTTCATCTTCGTACACTTCAGATTATATTAAACGTATTATTAATTACTCGTGCATTATTTAAGTAAGGAAACTTAACTTTATAGAATGTTTTTAGTTTATAATCCATAAATTAGCAATAAAAATAGCCAAGACACATTATGAATATATAATTCTAACCGGAAGTTAAATAAAAATGTTCAAAAAATCCTGATACACGAAGTATGATTTATGATATATCACCTATAATTTAAACAAATATTAAATAGATAAAATAAAAATTATTTTACATTTTTATCATTAAATACTAGCAGTTTTTAAGTCATTTAAAAATTTTCCTTGTATATAGTTTATAATAAGATCAATGACACAGAAACTGTTTAAAATTTATCAATAAATTGTAACACTTACAATCGGAAGAAAAGTTGAATATATCTGTAAAAATAAATTAGTTTTAGTATTTAATTAATTAATTTAATGAATAATAATTTATTTAATTAACTAATCATAAAAAATTGACGGTTTTTGGGCTACTTACAGTCTGGACTGTCCTCCGATTCGTCATCTCCTGAACTGTCATCTTCTGAACTGTCATCTTCCGAGTTTTCTATGGGAATATTCGAAAAGTTGAAAATCAAATTTAAGAAATTTTTAATGTGTTAAATCGAAAATAAAATAATAAATACACAAATAGATTATTAAAGTAAATTTAGAATTATTAAAGAAGTAAAAAGTTTTATTTTTTATTAAAAATATTGTCGTTTCCATTCTTATTATTTATCGAACTCTTCTTCAATATGTAAAGAGACATTCTGCTTAAATAAATTTTTTTATTTATGAAAATATAATTTTTTTAATATATAATATATTTCTCTATTCTATCTGCTAATATATTTCTGTATTCTATCTGCTACAAACCTAAAGAAAAGGTCATGCATCCATTGTGCTGTAAAAATTTTTCTTGCACACTTGCTTTCAAAAACGTTGGCCACTGCTGCTGTAAAGTATATAGTTGTTTAGAAATGTTAAGGTTGGATGCTAAATATAAATATACTGTATTTTATCAAATTTAACAAATTTGGAGTTGATTTTCATTTCTATATCATACGTGTTTTTGATGAACTGTCAACCCCAATTAACCGCCCAAATTGTCACCGAATGGATGGTGGTGTCTTATCAGGATTTGACTGTAATAAAATAGTTATAAAATGTGAATGTATATTATGATGATATTTTTCTTGGAATTATAATTTATTATAGTATTATAACATTTTAAAAAATTCTAATTATTATCATTATTATAAAATTTAGAAAATAAAATTTGAGAAAAAAATAAATGTAAAAATCACAATTCCTATAACAGTATCTCAAATTATACAATTAATTCATTCTAAAATTCTTTATATAAGCTGAATTTTAATGGATTCATCAGCATAAATGCATGTACAGGCTCCCTAGTTATGAACATAATTCTAATCTACTGTAATCTTCTAGCTATGAATATAATTCATGCTTAAGTTTTGTTTGTAAATGGAGTTGTTAGTATCTCAGATACTGCTATTATTTTAATTCCAAAAGTACTAAAATAACTTTATGTACTTCATTCTATATTATATTTCACAAATGAACCAATTAAAAGTTTCTTATTTCACAGATTTGTATGAAAAGGTCCAAATGTAAAAAGAGGTTTTTTGGTGAGGTTGCTACCATGTTAAAATACTCCATAATATGTTAACTAACTGTGTAATTTCATATTATATTGGTTACTAGAACATTCTGCTATCATATTACTTAAAATTATTGAAGAGTTTTTGAAATTTTGTGAAATTTGAAAATGAAATTTCACATTCATAAGTATGAATGTCTGTAACTAGAAGAGTCCCTGTAAACAGAATATAACAACAGATATATCATATAGTACAATATTGTATTTTTTATATGAAACATTTCCCAACTGGAATCCACATGGACCCCAATGGTTTTATGTTATATTAAAATTGTTTAATTATTAGCTTTTAAGAGAAACTCCTTAGCACTTAGGCAGTGCTAAGGAGTTTCTCTTATATTATTCAGGCAGTGTATCAATTTCCAATTTATTTTATTAGCTTTTACTAACCTACAAATAAATATTTCATTTAGGAATATTACATATGCATATATGGGAGTCCACATACATAAAATTAGGACTCAGGGGATCCACAAGCAAAAAATATGGTTGGGAAACACTGGTATAAATGATTGTTTTTTTATGACTTTTTTTGCTTAAACTCTTCACTGAAAATACATCTGATACATTTCATATATGATATATTTTCATATCAAATTTATTATTGTATATCACTAATTTAACAATAATAACATGAAAATTTATATGGTATATGTCAATGATATCTATCATCTAGTTATTTTATCCTTTAAAAATTTTTCCAACTAGGTTCTAGGAAATAACACCAAGCACTTGAAGCAGGTCAAACACAAGTTTATTATTAGATATATATAAACACATATACTAATAATAGTCTGTAGAAGCAGCGGAACTAGGTTGTTTAAAATTAGGTTCTAGGAATTTAAAAATATAAAACAATGATTATATATGAAGTGAATAGAACCTATATAATAAAGTGTGTCTGACATTTATGAATTTTGCAGAATGTCTAGGTTGGCTATGGATATTGCAGTGTCAAATATGGTTAAAATCAATTCTAGAAGCAGATATTTTGGGATTATAAGGAAAGTGCATATTTAATTTTTCAATTTTTTTTTGCTAAAATTTGTATGTAGTGGGATTAAATAAAGGAATTCCCAATTTATATAAAATGTAATCTTGGCAATATTATATAAAATAAATTTATATAAGTCAAATTTACTTAAGTAAATTTTTACATACTGATAATTTATTAGAGTAAAATTAAAAACATTATGTGTTGTAAGTATAGTTTACTTATAAAATATATATACAGTATAACTATTTTACAATTTTTAAAAATATTATAATTATTATTCATATTTTTATAATTATTTCATAACTACTGCTTTTATAATGGATTACATATACAATGCATAATAAAAATCCAATAGTCCAGCATCTGTCTCAGACTCCCAATAGTTAAGCATATAAAAATCATATTACAAAGTACTATATACTTAGTGCTATTGGTGCTATCACATCTACAACATCCACTTCTATCAAATCCTATTTAAAAATATATTACTTTCTGAATTATTTAAATTAAATTGTACTGACTTTTATTATATTATTATTATTATTATTTTCAACTTCATCTTAATGATTATATAATAATTTCCATAAATTTGACTTATATAATACTTCCTGGAATATATGTCTTTTGAATATACATATTTAAAGTATTTATTTATTTTATACAGCAACAAACTACAAATGAATCAAAATTATTTTTTTATACTTTGATCATTTTCTAGTTATTTTAAAATAAACTGAAATGTATGCTTAACATGTACTTAACTTCCTTATAATCAATATTTTCTATCTAATATCTTTATATATAATCATTTCAAGTCTTTATAATTAATTATAAAAAATTGCTGTAATATATTTTCAATTTTTTTTATTTATTATTTAATATTTTTAAATAGCACACATTTTGCAACTAATTTAATTATAGAATGTTATTCTTTTCTATATGAAATGATTTCATAACTTTAGAACAAATCAAATTAAATTTTGATTAGAATCTAAAAAATCAAATTTGATAATTTGATATTTCATAATATTCAACAGTAAAAACATGATCTAACGAATTTAATTGGAAAATGAATTGAGAAAAAAATTTGAAAAATAAAAATAAAACATTTAAATTTAAATCAAAGACAATCATAAATATTTCTCTACTTTATTGATGAGATACTTCTACAAAAATATTGTTGACTAAAAATGGACTTCATACACAATAATGATAATGAATTTCTAATAATTTTGTATTGGATGAGATTTAAATTTTTATCAGAATTATTTTTGCAGTTATGTAATTGTTTTTTCTCCTGCATAATTTTGACTTTGTGTATTAAATTTTAAATTAAGTAATTATTTCAGAATAAAAGTAAAAATTATTCTAGCATTAATTGTTTTTAAACAAATATTGTAAATTTAATAAAATGATAAAACTTCACTAAAGCAAGATTACTTAACAAAATTTTATTATATATTAAAATATAAAATACTTTCAAGTTAACCTCACTTTGCTAATATAGTACTTTTCAGTCTGTAAAAACAGGAGGTATCAGACCTAGAATTGAACTCAGATCCTCCAAATTGGTAAGTGAATACTTTATTGTGTCATCTAGTCAAGTTTTTCAGGTTTAGTGCTACTGATACTTAATGAATGATAGTGTAAATATGTTTTTAGAATTTTATATCACAAACAAAAATGAAAAAAGACTGTGATTTGCTTTACAATGACAATCTAGTATGTAACTACCATAATTGCAAGATATGCCTGTATTATTTATCTTTGGGTATAGAGTTGCCAACAATGTCATTTGATCTGAAGACTTCAGGTTTTGCATTCAGGCTTTGGGTTTCAAATAAAATTGTTCGGATTCACTAAAAATTATACTCATGGACAAAAAGTTAGTCTTTTTTTATAAACATTATTTATTATTACTTCACATTCTAAATACATGTTTATGTTGTAATACCTAAACAGAATTTATTGGTTGATTTTTATGTATGAAAATATATTGTGTTATGGAACAAATAAATTTTTAGTTGTTTTGTTTTATAAATATTGTAATTTATCTAAAGAATTTTTTATTTTTTATATTTAGAAAATTTTATTTTTCTCAAATACACACTAATTAGGGGAATTACCCCTAATTAATTTATTTTATATTTCTTATTTACAAAAATAATTTTTGATTTTTATCATGATTGTTATAAAATTATTAATGTATATTAATGTATTTCATCCTCTTGACTTTTCTTTGTGCAGAAATTATTTGAAATAATATTTCTTCAGTTCAGCATTGACTCAATGTTGGCAACTATTTGGGGACAATTACAATATAAATATATTAATATTACAAAAATTTCAAAATTTTGATCATCATCATATGTATACACATACATGAATTTATGGATTACAGAAAATAAAAAATACAGATTGTATTCAACTTATGACCAATTCATACTTTGATGGCAATGTCATTGATAAATTCTGTTATTGGCAGGGCCACATTCATAAGGAACATTAGGTGCAAGCTGGGGTCTTACTCTCTATGGGGCTATATTTTAAAACCTAAAAATTTATTGATGAAATTAAGCAATTTTTAATAATAAAGAAAGAAAATTCAATTAAAAATATGTACAAATTTATAAACATTGGGTTAAGGCATATTTTTCCAAATGTAGAAACAATTTAAAAAATATTTTTGATGATGCCTATTTCAAATGCAAATGCTGCTCATTTTCAGTGTTGAAACAAATAAAAAATTATTTAAGAAGCAATTTGCATCAAAATAAAACCAGAACCTGTCATTATTATGCATTGAATCAGAAGTAATGGACTCAATCAATTATGATGACAATATAGATATACAGTGGATTCCGCTTAATTGGGACACATTGGGACTAAGCCATTTTGGCCCAATTAACCGACTGTCCCAATTAAACTAAGTAATAATATATTCTAAAATAAAATATGTAATTTGTAGGTAAAAAATAATAATTAGGCTATTTTAATGCTTTATTAAAATAGGTACTTAATTATTAGCTTTTTACCAATCTCCTTTGATTCGTCTTCAACACTGGGCCGCTAATATTCATGCCTCTTGTCCGCTAACTATAGAAATCAATTGATCTAATGCTTCTTCGAATTCTGGATCCTTTCCATCATGCTTTCTTTTGAATGTTCCTGGAATTTCTTTCTGTAATGCCCACTTCTCACGCAGTTGATTTTCTCGTTGTAGAAAATGCGCTATGGTAGATTTTGGTACACCAGTTATATCAGGAGTCTATGATGGCTTGTATTAAATGGCTGGCTTTTAATTTTTTCCAGCAAAGCAATTTTACTTGAAAGTATAAAATATTTTCTTGGCATCTTGGCAAAGATTTAAAAATTTTAAATAAAATCGACACTGTAAATGAATATCGCCAGGTACAGTAACGATAGACTCTTAAGTAGACGCACATTTGCCAGACTCACAACAATAGATAACTGATTCTCATAATGCTAGTGTTACCGAATACAGTATTATTATATATTATTTATCAATGATGACATTTACTTATAATTTTACTAAAGAATGGATGTTTATATTAGTGCAGAGACACTGTGTCAATGATGTGTATGTAATAAGACAATAAGAAATGACCTGCTCCATTGTGTTAGTTTAATGAGATAATTATCGGATTTTGTATTGAATTAACTTATAGTGAAACAAAATTATTTTGTTTTGTGTGTAAATAAATGGGACTATACATGTATTCACTCTTTATTAATCTCTACGATCTCGTAAACCCACAAAACGATTCTTTATTAATCTCTACGAACTCGTAAACCCATAAAACGTAACAATATGATACTCTTAATTATAAATGGCATAATTTATAAATTTATTAATGCAAAACAATCAAAATAAAACCAAATAAAATTTTCTTGTTTTCATTTAAAAATCGTGTAAATTGAGTACCGTGCAAATCAAGGGCTAAGTGTATATCTATAAATAAGCCTTATTCAAAGTGGAAAAACATAATTTTATTACAGAAGTACTTTCAACTTTAAGAAATCATCATCAGCTTTATAAAAAACCAAATTTTTTATAAAGCTGACGATGACTTCTTAAAGTCGAAAGTACTTCTGTAATAAAATTGTTTTTCCACTTTGAATAAGGCTTATTTATACAATACTAGTTATATAAGTGGAAGTTTATATATGAACTATTAAATATTTTCATATTCATAACAAAGAATTGGATAATAAAGAATTTTTTCTGATTAAGTACTGTTATTTTTCTGAGTTTTTCTTTTCAAAAGAAAAGGCAAAGATTACAGTTTATTGAATATACGTAGTACGATCGAAAAGTTCGGGGACTTGGCTCAAAATTCCTTACCATGAAGATTTTAAAATACCAACGCACAACCACCTTCAAAATAATCCCCGTGGGCGACAATACACTTTTGCCAGCGCTCATACAATCTCATGAAGCACTGCTGGAAGCCATCTTTTGCAACCACCTGTAAGGCCTCCTGCGATGCTGCTATTACCTCAGCTGATGACACAAAACGACGTCCCTGCAGATTTTTTTCATTGATGGAAATAAGTAAAAATCACAGGGAGCTAAGTCCAGTGAATAGGCAGGATGTCGATTAATTCATCCAATATTATCATTCGTTCTTCCTTTTGTTCAGAGGTCAAAAGACGAAGAACAATGTGCCGAGACACTCGATGCATGTTAAGATTCTCCGTCAAAATACGCTGGCAGCTAGTCTTCATTAAGTGAGTGGCCTTAGCGATGTTCTCAAGGGTTTGGCAACGATCTTTGCGAACACACTGAGATACCAAATTAACATTTTCCTTAGTCCGTGAAGTCACAGGTCAGCCAGAGTGCTCATCATCAGTGATGGATTTTCGGCCCTCTTTAAAACGCCAATACCACTTGTACACCTTCGATCTCAACATCGTAAAATCACCGTACACCTTCCTTACCATTTCTAAAATCACTGCAGGTGTTTTACCCAAACGTTGACAAAATTTAATGTTACAGCGCAATATCGTAAAATCACCGTACACCTTCCTTACCATTCTAAAATCACTGCAGGTGTTTTACCCAAACGTTGACAAAATTTAATGTTACAGCATTGTTCTTGAAAAGTCATGTTTCTTACATCGCAGAACAAATTTGATTATCTCAGAACAAAAGGTCTGCACGCGCAGTTCAATCACATGACATGGGCGAAACAATCCTGATTATCTCAGAACAAAAATTCTGCACACGCAGTTCAATCACATGACATGGGCGAAACAATCCTGAACACGGAGGTGAGGGATGTAGAATGCATTTCAAATGGTATTACTTTAACTACGTGCTTTGGTTGTCATGGGTGACCGTTGTCCCTGAACTTTTGGATCGTACCATGTATAATTATTTAGTCCAACAGTTTGTAAATAGTTCATTAAACGGAATCGTTTTGACATTTAAGAAATTTCATTTTGCTTTGCAGTTCTAAGTTAAATTATCAGTTTTTATAATTTTTTCAAGAAAACTAATTATAAACTGACTAATAAATTAAAGTAATTATCCAATAAATTAGTGTAGATACAAATGTATCGATATCATGTAACTGTATATCCATTATATTTTTTCATCAATATAGATTTCACAGTGGATGAAATCCACATTAAAAATATGGCTTATTCCTTAAAACATTTTCTATAATTTCTTATGAAAGAGAAAATTGTTTCTTTAATATTGAATAATGAATATGATTATTTTATTCTGTTATTGGTTTTTTAAATTTATGACAATAAATAGAATATTTCAAATTCTTTAAAATACAGATTTTGATAATAATTTTAATTATAAAAATGATTAAAAAAAACTAATAAGTAGAGAGCAAGTTCTTCTTTAAATCTCTAATGATGAATGTTTCTAATCATTATGAACTTTGGTAATGAGAAATTTCAGACAAATCAGAATACTAGAATTATAATAACCAACAAAACACTACTCAAACAAATCAGAGAACAATAATGAATGAAAATGCATTTCATAATTTCCAGATGTACCAAAAAAATCTTCAATTAATTTGCAATAGTCTTAAACAATTATGCAAATTTATATCTGGACTTACTCTTTGTTAAATACTGTCAAAGTTTAAATGATTTATTCAGACTGTTATCTAAGTTAAAATGATATATAATATATAAGCAAAAAAATTAATACAGTATATAAAAAAGCTAATTATATATTAGTTTCTTATTAAATTTGCATATGAATGATATGCAATTTTAAAAATCTCAATAACTAAAATCAATTAGTATATAAAAAAGCTAATTATATATTAGTTTCTTTGCTTATTAAATTTGCATATGAATGATATGCAATTTTAAAAATCTCAATAACTAAAATCAATTGTTATATTTGAATTCAACATAAAAATTGGAAAATTAAAATTGTCAATAGCAGTTTTTTTGTTTAAAATATCTAAATATTTTTAAATAACTAATATCTGTTATTCAAAAACAATTAATTTAGTGTTACAATTTATTTATATACAAATTTCTTTAATATAAAATTTTTTAAGGAATTGTAAGGAATTTTAAAAAGTTTCTTTTAAAACCCTTTAATATAATGGATTATTAAATTATCTTATAGATATAAAATTGAAGGTCTATCTTATAATATTATTTGATGTTATTTTACTACTAAATCAATAATAATTGTTATAAGCAAGTTTATATCTTATAATAATTAAATTAAAAGTTAAAAATTTAATATTTATAGGTATATATTTCTCAATAAATAGTGATATATGTGAATATCAATAGTTCATCATATCAATAAGTACAAAAATATCATAGTAATTTAACACATGCTATGCTTCAAGAATTTTTACTAATGTTTAAAATAGGTTGACAACCAGCAACCCACATGTGCATTTTTGATGGCCCATATGTTGAATTATTTGAATAATGCATTTTAAAATATGAATAATAAATTAAAAATAATTTTATACTTCATGATATTGCCATACAACTTTGCACCAATCATCAGGAATGGGAATAACAAAGGCAAACTAAAACCATTATAAAGTGGGATATAGATAATTTGATTAAGGAAAACAACTGCAAAAATCACATTAAGCAAGAAGACAAACATATTGTGATTCATAAATTACCATATATTATTTTATTTTTACATGATAATTTTTCATTCAATTTCATTTTTATATTTGTATCATATCTGAAATTTTAAATATTGATATTTCTGTATTTTTTAGATTGCTATAATAAAAATTGATGATAAATATTTTATCACTTATTATTTTCTCTTAATTAAATGCTTATGTCCTGATTATAAAAAAATTGTTGAATGTGTCCCATTAGACTGAAAAGGTTGCTGCAACTTTATTAGTAATGTATATAATTACCAATGTATGATTCCAGAATATGATATCACCAAAAACTATTGCCACCTGGAAAAGTTTTATCTACACTCAAAAATCATAAAATTCATATTTGCCAATACTGATATCTAAATAAAAAAATACTAGGATTCTAATATCTTGATTTGGTTCAAACTTCTCATCACTAAAACCACAACAATAGTAAACAATCATCATTAATAATTTAAAGAATTTATTATATCTGTTACAGCAAAAACAATAAAGTTTTTTTTAATAAGAAAATGCATGTTTATTTACCTGTATAAGTATGTATGAAAAATATATACATGTTTATATATTGTTTAAAAGAAAATATTTTAATAAAAAGTATGCATCATAATTTAATAAATCATATTTACCTTATTTTTTGCAAGCATACAGCTTTAACATATTCAGGAGTAAATCTATGAACAATTTTTCCATGAAACTGTTGATCATATGCTTCTATCAGTTTAACATACATAGTTGGTACAGCCATATAACAGTTTACTTGAGGTCTTTCATCAGATATATTTAATAATTCATTCCAAACCTATTTAAAGGAAGCAATGCAAATAATTATATTTTATTAAATAATTTCTATTCTTTACACTTTTACTTTTCATTTGATGAATTTCTTTTAAAATAGATATTAAAACTAAAAACTTCTTACATCTATTGGATCAAACTTTGGTAGAATAACTGTGCATGCTCCTATATATAATGGACACAAAAGTGCATAAAATATTCCATGTGTATGATGAAGAGGTAAAGTATTTAAGATGACATCTTCCTTTGTATATTCCCATGAATCAACAGGAATTTTTGTTTGAACAAAAACATTTTCATGAGTTAGAACTACACCCTTTGGTGGACCAGTAGTACCACTTGTATATAAAATTAATGCATTTGATGATTCTATGCCGTCTTCATTTTGTGGTAATAATTCATTTAAATTATTCATTTTTTCTTTCTCTGTTTTGATTTCATTTGGATGTTTAATTTCTAATATTGGTATATCTAGTTTTTCTGAAATTGGTTTTACTTTATCTCTATATTCTTCAGTGGCTATAATAACTGAACTTTGAGAATTCTCTACATAATAATGCAACTGAGGTGTAGGGTGTATCTTACTTAATGGAACAGCAACATTTTGATTTATCCAGCAAGCCCATTTTGCAACAATATATGAAGCATCATTTGGACATAAAAAAGATATCCTTTCTTGTGAATTGTTCTTTCCTTTTTCTTTCAAAATATCAGATAATTTTTGAGACAGAATAATACTTTGAAACAGCAGATCTTTATAAGTATATTTTCCATGTGTGTCAACAATAGCCAGACGTTCTGAAAATTGTAGGGCTCTTCTATAAAAGGGGACAAATGAGAACTTGCACTTTGAAATATGATTTAGGGAAGCAGCAGAACTTTTGTGTGTTACATTGTTCTTGAAAAAAATTTGTTTTAATATACTTCTCAATACTACATGTTTAGATTTAAATATTCTGCAGATCATTATTTTGGACTGAAAATTATAAATAATTTAATTTAGGATATTTTATAAAATGCATTTCTAGTGAATTTTATTAATTTAAAAATTACCTTTTATAAAATTCAGGAATATGTTATTGTCTTTGGGAATATATTATTGGATTTTTGAAAATTCCTGAAAAAATAAATATTTATGAATAACTAGAGATAGAGATAACTTTAAAATAATCTACTATTATGTAAGGAAAATATTATTGTTAATAATCTAAAAATTAAGAATGACCATTATATAGATCCAGAAATTAGCTAATTTGAAAATCATTGTAATTATAATATGTAAACACAACAGAATTTTGATAGTTCCAGATGATGGGACCAAAACTTTAAATTATTAAAAAATTCGTACTAAATGGAAAATTCAGTGAAAAAGAGAAAATTTGAAATTGCATAATTTTATTAAGTAAATATACTGTTTATTAGTCTATGTTACAAAGGAAATGGAGGTTTATAAAAAGGAGATGGAAAGGTTTTAAATTGATAAGAACACAGATTGCAAAGAAATGATCACCACCATCCAAAAGTACTGTTGTTTCATGTAGAATGGAAAATTATCAGCACAATAATGGCTAACATAAAAATCAGTATTCCGAAAATCACAGTAGAGTTATTGTATGACAAAACTATCAGCCCAGAAACAATACAAAATATACTAAAAAGAGCCAAATGTCACATATACATTGTAAGATACAAACTATACATTTTGAATGTCAACAGAAAAAGATACTAAAATTTGCTAAAAAACCTTTGGGGAAAAAATCTCAAGAATTTTGGAATAAAATATCTGAACTGATGAAAGTAAACTTAAATTATTTGAATCTGATAATTGAAATACTGTACATGAAAGAAATGAAAATTAAAAATAAAAGGAAGGAATATATGCTTGACAGTGAAAACAGAGATGTAATGTTAGGATTCAAATATGCATGATAGAAAATAGTCAGGAAAATAATTCATTAAAATCAGGAGAATTTTCCATTTCAAACAGAAATGGAAAATTCTCCTGATTTAAACTAATGGATATTTCTCCTGGTTAATTTCAACTTATTGAAATTACGATAAAAAGTTTGAATAGTTAAATATACTAAAGATAAACTTTAATCTGGTATAAAAAATCTGAGAACACACAACAACAAGCTTAAATATCATTTGTAAACTATAGTTTACTGATGATAGGTTAAACTCAAAAGCATAGTAATAAATTTTTTGATTTGATATTTAAGCTTATTATTTTAAGTCCCAGATTTTTGCACTGGATAAAAGTTTATTGCCAGTATATTTAAATATTCAAACTTTCCTTTCTTTCATAAATTGAAATTAACCAATACCAATAATTTTCCTGATTTTTATGAATTATTTTCCTGGCTATTTTCCATCATGCATACTTGAATTATAACATTACTATCTAGGCCTATATCTTCATTGTCAAGCATACATTCCTTCATTATATTCTTGGTTTTTATTTTTTCATATACAGTGCTTTGATTATCAGATACAAATAACTTATTTTTATCAATACAGATACTTTATTTCAAAATTCTTGAGATTTTTCCCCAAATGATTTTTAGCAAATTTTAGCCTCTTTTTCACTCTTAATAAATTGATTAGATTTTCCTCTGTTTAGAAAATATATGATTATAAGCATTTAAAATCAATTTTTACAGAGTTTAAATTAATTTATATTTAAACTAAATAATATAAATTAATATTTGGTATAAAGTTCCCTTGATGTTTGGATTATATATATAAAAAAAAAATAAAAAAAAAGTTTAATTTATATTTATTAGTTTACTTGGAAAGCCAAAATTTCAGCATGTATTTGCTATATATCAGATAAAATAAGAACTTATTTCAGAACTGTTTATGCATTCTTACTAGATCATTTAAGTGTCATATTTTTGTACTTTAAAAATTATTATTATTTATATTAAATTATTATTATAGCATACGAGTTTATTGTCTTGAATCCATCATTTCCTTATTTGTTGTAGTTTTAAAGAACTAATTAACAATTGTTATCAAGGATCAACTGTATTATATTTTAAATTATTTATAAAATTATGTTTTACTAATAATATTCGATTAAAAAAATACGAAGGAATATTGAAAAGCAAACTTTCCTCTACATTTACTGACATTGATATGATCATGAAGTTTGATAAATTAGTTATTCGTTAATTACGTTTATTAAATATATAATAACAACAATTTTCTGATTATAATTACTATATATTGATTTATAGATAATTTTATAAAAGGTGAATAAAATGTAACTTTCTTACCAGGAATTTTTGCCCATTGTACTTGGAAATCTTTTCCATACCAAGGATCATATTTCCATTCGTAATCTGAGCATTCTGCAACGACAAAAAGATGTTTTAATAAAATGTATCTATAAATTTTATAGATAAACGTATAAGATAATAGATAACTAACTGATAAATGCGAAAGTTCCGAGCATTATCCATAATAACAGAGTAAAATTCTTCATTTTTGATTGTATAGAATGGTACACGATGGCTGATTATTTGGTTTTCTCTGTTCTCCAATAAAATTTCGTGCTTTTATATAAGTCTGTTTCTTTTTTTTTTGAAATTTTTGTCATAAATATGCAGCCTAAGGATAAGAAAGTGTGGCAAAAATTTTTCCTTGAGATAATTTTGTTAATATTTTTATCAATTAATTTTCTAATTTTAAAAATACATCTCCTGTTTTTACTTCCCCTCCTGCATATTCATTGGATTTTTTATTCGTTTTTTAATAAATTAATTTATTATAGAAATTGTTTTAAGATATTTTTGATAAGAAATTCACACTTAAGCAAAAACATTTGTAACTCGATAAGTTTAACTGCAATCATCAGTTATTTTAGAGGAATCCAAATTCTATCCTTTGCCATCGCAATGCAATTTTTTATTTAATTAAAAGCACACAAAAGTAAATTTTTATAGTAGTCTAAATATTTATAATTTTTAAATTTACATATCAGAATTCGCATCATCTATAAATTATGTCACGTTATATCGAATACTTTTTGATTCCACTCTTTCCTTCATTATTTTTTGTTATACCAAGTTTGACCTCCTGACCTTGATGTTCCAAATTTGACGACCCTCTTCTCTTCTACTTAAAAATTTTCTCTGATTTTATATAAAAATTTAATTAGAACAATACATGAAATAGTTGAAAACAGTAATTACTTTAACTTACAAATAAATCTTCAAACAACTGAATATAAATATCTTAACACTAGGTATATGTTTTGCATTTTATAAAATATTTATTTCTAAATATTTTACATGACAGTTTTAGTATTACAATAGTAGTTAAGCATAAAAATTTTATATTTTATAAAAAAAATTAATTATAGAAATATAAAACTGGTTACAGTTTTATAGTCTGACGTCACAATTTGTATGACCTTCCTTCTCCTACTTCATTTATCTTTATAAATCTATTACCCCTCCCTCTCTTACGTCATTTATCGACATAATTCTATTACCATTCCCTTTTCTACGTCATTCCTTGTCACAAATGTCCCTTCTTTTGCCTAAAACGTGAAGTAGTTTCTGGATGCTCCCATTATGTTTCAACGTATTTCTTTTAAGCACTTTAGATGAATTATTTCTCAATATTATTGATGATTATCGTGGACAATAATTAAAATTTCTTCTGAATATTACAAAGAGAAATCGAGAAATATCGTAGAGTTGCAATAAGAATGATGTAGTTTTTAGCCTGATAATATCATTATGCTATTGTCTGTTCGTCCCTTCACTAACTATATTTGAATTAATTAATAGATTTTCATAGAGTTTGATAGTGATATTCTGACAATAAAGATAATCTGAATTCGCATTGTTATCATCCAGTTTTAACCATTAAAAAATGGCAGATATTCACTTTTCTGAGATCTTAATTGAATATCATCGTTACCATCCTCATCAGCATTTTTATTTCATTCCCTATTGGATATATATTCCTCTCTCTTTTGTTTCCATATATAAACTGTTCCATATGTAAACTCTCTTTTGTTTCCATATGTATCTTGTGCAAACTGCATCCATTGGGAACCACACCATCCTCATCAGCATTTCTATTTCATTCCCTATTGGATATATATGCCTCTCTCTTTTGTTTCCATATATAAACTGTTCTATATGTAAACTCTCTTTTGTTTCCATATGTATCTTGTGCAAACTGCATCCATTGGGAACCATTAATTTTCTTGTATCATATCTCCATCGTTTGTATTGCCTGCCAGGCTGTATCTTTAATTAATTATTAGATTTTCATAGCATTAACTAAGAGATTTATTATTGAAATTGATTTGATGATACTAATTCTTTACCTTTATCCATTTAAAAATGGCCGACGTTCAAACTTATGATGTTCCCCTATAACAACCATGAAGTTGGACTACCATTCTGTCTAATTCAGGAGTTATTAACAGAGGATATCCATAACCATTGGGATATGGGAACCAAATGCAAGGGATATAGGACTCGATCTCTGGGTACTGTTATTTATTTTATTTAATGTATTAATTTATTTTGGGTAGTATGTGAATGGAACGCGATAGAACGCGACTGATGGGAGTATGGGACCATATTCTTAATCCGTTCGGGATTTTAATTCATCAAAAGATAAAAATTGATGATATATTAATGTTAATGCTAACATATATTATTGTTTTCTTGTTAAATAACTACTGTTTGAAGGCCATGTACATTATGATTACTCAATTAAAAGTTATAATTTTCTTCAGTTTGTACGTATAAAAAATATTTACTGATCGCAAATTTTCCTGCCGGGGGATGTTCAAAGAAAATGCTAAATATAAATTTAAAGAATTCGATTTTTTAATGACTCTTATTAAATTCAACTGAATAAATTCTATATTCTGTTTAACATTTACTTCTTAGATGAAGTTTTCTATATCAATCAAGTTAGTTTCATGCTAACAATAGATACATTAACTGCAAAGCATTATGACTCACCATCCATCAATATCAACTTGTCCATATTAAAAGTATTGCAGTTTCAATTCAGATTTTCTTTCAAGACATTGAAAGATACCACATAAAAACATATCTAAGAGACTTCTTTTCACTATATAATAAAATTTTAAAATATTATCAAGGAATTATGAAGGAAAATTGCCCTTTTGAATCAAACTATATTTATACTCCATCGGAGATCGCCCAGGAGAAAAGTTATTTAAAAAAGTTATCATAAATCAAAATAAATAGCATAAAGATAGTATAGTATCTTAGAATTTTATTCTTTAGGTCAAAATCGAATAAATGATTTATAAAAAGTGTAATGTTAATTTAAAACATGCATAATCATTTATTCAAATATATATTTTGAACTATTTTTGTTGCTGTATTAAAGAGTGCATAGAATTAATTAATAATATAAAAAAAATCTATTAAAATTCAATTTAAAATAAATATTTTCTGTAAAATGTAAAAGAGAATACTGAAGTCACCGAGTTACGTAGATGGATTATTCTGCGAAACTCTAAGTCAAAACGTACGTATGCTGCAGCATACGTTATACAGTACTAGTGTGTCACAATGATATAACATCTAAAATAGTTATAAATAAAGAATAAGCACATAATTCACGTGGCAAAGCAATCGCTTACCATCTTGTAGAGTTCTGGATTCAGTTTCAAGTCACACATCTCTAGTTTTCCTAGAGGAGTCGGGTTCGAGTCCAGCTCGTTAGCTAAAAGTAATCCTGTGTAAGTATGGATCTACGTAAATCAGGAATGCCTGATTTACGTTGCCTCCGTATATTTCAACAAACGAGATCCTTGTTTCCTTTACATTTTTATAAAAAATAAATTTCTCCAAACACAGAATGGCAGACTCTACTAAACTCCATTCTGAATACTGTACAAGATTCCATTTTTTTTTTTTTTTTGCATTCCAGAATTCTTCTATTGAACTTTTACCAATGGCTTTTCAGTAATATTGGTTATAATGGAAATTATCTTATAATGTAGCATCGATTTAACAAATTTTTCATCAGGTTAAGGTTTAAATATTGTATATATACAAAAAGTATAATTGACAGTTCTGTAATCTTCAATAATGTCTTCCATCTTATCGCTGAACACCAAAGTAAAAGATAATTAATAGTGAATCCTAAGTGAATAAACTGCTTGGGAATTCCCATAACAATTTAAATAAACTTAATATTTTATTATTTTTATGAAATGACATAGATCTACAACGTTTTATGCAATTTTATGAGTATAGATTCAGGTCATTATGATCACTAAAGATTGGAAATAAACATTTATTTCTTTCCTTAATTTGCAGATAAT
The DNA here is from genome assembly GCA_000484575.1 of Olivierus martensii. NCBI lineage: Eukaryota > Metazoa > Arthropoda > Arachnida > Scorpiones > Buthidae > Olivierus > Olivierus martensii. The sequence continues at coordinate 84,464 of AYEL01078320.1, forward strand.
TCCAATAAAATAACATTTCGGTGTAAGTAATGCTCCTTTAAATTAAAATAATTTATTTATAACTTAAATATCTTAATTGAGAACAAAATAGTTTCCTATTAAGACATTTAATAGGTTGTAAAGGCCATTTAATTACATTTCCATAGTTAAAGTCTCTTTAATTAATTTATCAAGTTTAAAGTATGGTCAACAGGAAAATTTCGTTGACCATTTTCAATTGACACTTCACTTGAACTTCTGTTTAGAATGAACTAAATATAGTTACAGTAACCCAACGGAACAATAACCTAATAAATCTTAGAAAATACTAATATGCTTCCAAGTTAACCTACTTATCTTTTTTTTGTTAATGATTTTAGAAGTTAAGTAAACAATTCATTATTTTACCAAATTTTCATAAAAAATCACATGTTTTTAATATACTATTGCAAATTATAGCGTGAAAACAATTTGCATTAAGAGGCAGGGAAAGTCTTATGTGCCATTTCCTTATGTGTTGCTAGAAATACATATCATATACAAAAATTATGTTAATTTTAAATATCCACCGAAAGGAAGTAGTAAAGTAAGAGTACTTTTAATAGTAAAATTTTTAAATATATTTACCAGAATTTATAATTAAATATAGGAAAGCAGAATAATAACGTATAGCTTAAATACGTAATTTATACTTATGTTAAAAAATAAATAAAAAATAAAAAGAAAGGAAAGATTAAATGCAGCATATATTACCTCATCTGTTAAAAATAGTTTTCTTGCAAATAATTAATGAATAGATTAGCAGTTATTTTGATCTAAATTAAATATTGTTTTAACAATAAAGTATTTTATCCTGTTAATAGAAAAAAATGACTTTTCACTTTTAAAATACATATAACAAAAAATAAACAACAAAAAATAAGCATAAAATAATAATATGAGGAATAAAAATATCAAATAAATAATTTTATTGAAGTTACAGTTTATTTTTGGTTTGGAAGATAATATATTGAGCCTAGTTTTTACAAATGATTTAAAACCTTTAATTGTTTATAGTGCAGAACACGTATTCTGAAAATTTCATTCACCTTGGCAATTCTGAATTGTTCACATTCAGATTTCAGTGGATATCTATAATAAGTTATGCGAAACTTTTTTAAACTTAAGGATCTTTTCAGTTGCTTATCTTCTGTTAATTTCTAAATAACCTAATATAAGGGCTTTTAATGAGGTATTCCCGCTAATTTTTCTGTTTTTATCAATGAAATTAAGTCTGAACTCCAAAACATTGAATAGAATAAAAAAGAAATTGATATATATCATTCTATTTCTGTTTTGAAATTCAGTTTCTGTTTCTGCTTCGTAAGCAGATACTGACACTGAACTTCAGAACAGAATATATAATGTATCAATTTCAGCAGAAACAGAAAAACGTAAATTTCAATTTCTGTTTCTGCTTACGAAGCTGAAACTGAAACTGAAATTTACGTTTATGTTTTATTCCATATTTCCGGAACAATAAAAATGAATAATAAAGTTAAACAGAGCTAGACTAAAATTCTAATAGAAAAACAATTAATAAAGAAAATGAGCAATGAGATATAGATCTTCTTATGCAATTTCTTTCGAAAATTTATTATTAGAAATAATACTAAATGTTTAATAAATTATTAAAATAAAAAACTATCATTGCTTATTCATATGTTATTTTAAAATAGTATATATTTCTACTAAATTGCTTTATCTTAATTGCTTCTATTACTGTTTTAGAATTTATAATAATTTCCTTTACTTTTTAGGAATCAATGACACGGAACTAACCGATGAAAAGTTCCTTTGATACAAACACACGCGACAATCGGATCTTATCGACAATCAAAACATATATCAAGTACGAAAATAGGAAATATTATCAAATAAATAAAAACAATTAATCTCTGGAGCTATCTGATAAAAATAAATTTACATTATAAGTTAATAGATATCGATCACGTAAATAACCACGAATGTAAATATATAGAAATATTTACCTGCGATATTTTTATTATAAAATATCACTAGGAATGTTGTAATATTTTATAGTAAAATATTGGAAATTTGAACTAGTATAGCCTGAAAAAATTACTAATTTCGAAGGTATTTTTTTTAAATCTTGAAAATTTATTAGTCATAATATTTTATGATTGTTTTTCCTTAAATATGCTGTAAATGAAAATTGTATACAGATTGAGAAATCAAGGAAATTATTATTATTAAACGTAAATAAAATTGCAGGTTAAATTCATATTTGAGGAAAATAATAATAAAATAGTGGAATAAAGAGAGTTACGTGTTTAAAATGTTTCCTTAAGCTTGGATTCCATATCATCAGAAACAGCAAACAGAACAACTTGCTGTTATGTGTCTTCTGCTTTACTTTGTTTCCACATCATCAGAAACAGGAAACAGGCAACAGAAAACAGAAAAACTTGCTGCTGTTTGTCTTCTGCTCTACTTTGTTTCCACTACAGCAGAAATTCGAAACAGTTTTCTATATTGCAGCAGCCTCTTGCGATGTTAAAAAGGTCATACAAAAATGGACGACGACACAATGATTTTTAACACAGTTATTATCTTTGGAAAAACTCCTTATTAATGTTGAAATTAAAACAAAGACCAAAAAGACGTCATAGATTTTGGACAAGAAATATCTTTCAAAATAAAGAGAAATATAGTTTCCATCAGGGTTGCAGAGTCGGAGTAGGGAGTCGGGGAGTCGGAAAAAACAACCGACTCCCGACTCCTTAAGTCCCTACTTACTTTAGGGCTAGAGCTATATAAATCATTTCTAACTATATAAGGCTAATGATGGTACAGTAAGTTATGAATAATATCAATTATCTAAATTTATGAAAAGGCTCTTATAGTGTTATTAATTTATGAATCTGAACTTTTAACTGATAAATTTTTGCTTTTTGGAGCCATATTTAGACTATTTTATGGAAAGTGTTATAGTCTAAGTCAAACTGAAACTTAGGCATAGGATTCTGATTAATGATTAAAATATAGTCCATAGCCTAACTCATAGGCCAAGACTAGCACTCTTACATATCATGTTATAAGAAACAAAAAACAGACAATGCAAGAGAGTTGTTGAAGGTAGCCTAAGATATCTGTTCTAATTCCAATGTAACATATTAATTTAGTTTGATAAAAGGTCATATTAATTTTTTAAGTGTAGTGTGTCCGCTCAATTCAGCCAATGATGTGGATTTTCCATTTTATACTCAACTCCAGTGGACCAAACGAATGTTCCGCTCACTCTGCCGGAGGGTAAATATATACATATATATAAAATAAAAATTAGAATTAAATTTAAATTTACTAAATTACCGTATATACTTAAATATAAGCTGACTCCCCGACTTCAGAGTTTGAAAATTGGTAAAAATGCGAAACTCGTGTATAAGCCTATCCAGACTTTAGCACTTAAAATTCGATAAAAATCCAATGTCCAATGCAAATACTGACGATAAAACTGATTTTGAAAAATTATTGGATCAAGCAGACCATCTCCAGCGCCAAAAAAGAATAAAACTCGAGTCTGATACTGAAAAAAAGTAAATCTACAAATATATCGCATATAGCAAATTTCAAGGTGGAATTTAACAAAGCTCTAATAGAAGTTTGACAGAAAATCTAAATTAAATGTTAGAGTGGCCATCTCTAAATATCCTGAAATTGTAAAAGATGCTGCGCTTCTTGTTCCAGCTCTGCTTCCAACACAGATCAGCGTAGAGAGATTATTTTCTTCACTCCGTTTGATCGGAGCTGATCAGAGAACTGCAATGGCAGATGAACATACTGAGGTTATTTTGTTTATTAGAATCAATGCTTAAATTTAATTTTGGAATTTGCCTATTTGGTATGTAATTGAAATTTAAAACTCTAAAAGGAAGATTTTACGTTTTAATCCAGTGTTAATTTTATTTTTTAAGGCATTTATACTAGTTAGAACTTGGAATAGTTAGTTAGAAATTATATTAAAGTAATTTTGGCATGACTAAATGCTCAAGGATAAAATATTTTTTTTTTATTATTCAAATTTCAACAGCAATAAAACAAATCATGTAAAATTTTAAGACACGCATTTCTCTTTTCAGTATATTAAAGTTGCTAATTGTTATCTCAGTTGTTGATTTTGTAAATAGTAACAACCTATACACTGCCCAAATTTTGGATAATCTCTCTTAAAAATTGTAAGAAAGTATGGGCCACCTAGTATCTATAGCCAAAGTGCCATCAAATCAATGTAAAGTAGCCAGAAGAATCACTTGAAATAATAAAATACATATACGATATTAACTATAACTCTACAGGAGTCGGAATCGTACCTTACAAATTTTTTAGAGAGTCGGAGTAGGAGTCGGGGGTTTTAAAAGGTGGAGTCGGAGTCGGATCATTTGTTATCCGACTCTGCAACCCCGGTTTCCATACTCGACTAGTTCGAAAGCTTCGCTCTCAAGACTAAAAATATTATTTCAAGTAAGTCAATCAATTTATCTATTGTTTCCGCAGTTTTGATTTTTTAAGATTTCAGCTCATGACATCAAAAAACCTCACTCCAAGCGAGACACATGATTGGATAAAAGTACGACTGCAGAAATTTAAAAGTTGAAATTTTGTCTGTTTTATTTTTCTGCTCACAACTTGCCGAGCAGAACGTTACAAACAGGAAGTGACATCACATTTGGCCGTCTGTTGTCTGTTTCTGCAGTAGATTCTTGCTGATGTTGAATCCAGGCTTTATTGTAAGGAATTAAGTTAAAAACATTTTATTTTATTTTGGAGCGAAAATGGCCAAATTATTATGAGTTAAGGAAAGTAATTTAGAAGAGATTCTATCAAATTCAAGAATAAATAACATGAAACAGTTTAACTTTAAAACACAGCAGTATCAAATATGAGACCAGAAAGGATGTTTCAGAAAAAAAAATTACTAATGAAGTTAAATTGATTTTTATTTTGAACTAAATTTCAGTTCAAAAAATTAATAATGCAATAGTTGGAATGATTATTTAAAAGTCACCTTTATTTTTTACTGAAGCAAAAATAAGAATTATTATTATTTTTTAATGAAAAAATCTAGTATTGCATGCATATCATGAGAAATTTTTCCATTTTATATATAAAGAAAACCAAACATGTTCATCGAGTCGACAGAAGTAATTCAAATAAAAGATATATTAAAAAAATAGAACAATGTATAGGAAGTAAAGTGTAATTTCTTTCGATTCTGTTAAACGGTTTTTAAATGATCGTAATTTCTGGTAGATAAGTTGCAAATTATATATATAAAAACAGAAAAAAGACAATTAAAATATCATTGACAATATAAAGAAAAATACGGAATATATAAATTTATAAATGTAACCTTAAGCCATCAAGCTTGAGGGTATAATTATAAATAGAAAAAATAAAGTAGTTTAATCAGATTCCCTATCATATTTAACTCAAGTTTACTTAGCATCGTATGTGTATGAAGGAAAAACTCATTTATGAAACATTAATTTGAATTTAAATGCAAAATTCGACTATAAATCACTTATGACCAATGATCTGCTTATAATTAAATTTATTATTAGGAAAAATAAGACTATGGGAGAATTTCTCATTATAATATAAGATTAAATAAGTTTAATTTTTTTCTTATCATTTGTGTTTAATAATTATTTCATTTTCGTAGGAGAGAGTGGGACAAAACCGGGTATCCATGTATTTTTGTGATGATCGCTGCCAGAGCCGGCCTTAGTGTAGTTGGCGCCCCGCTGCAAAGTTCTTTTACAGCGCCCCCTATATTTTTTAAAGACAATAGTGGCTACATAATCTTGTAAGGCGCCCCCATACGGTGGCGCCCTGATGCTGTGCACCACTTGCATCGTGCCTTGGGCCGGCTCTGATGGCTGAAATCCAGCAGCAAACTCGTAAACTACTTCTAAGCCACTATTATGCTAGTAGGAACTGTATAACCATCGTCTCCAATTCAGTTCCTACTACAATCATCATGGAGATACAGGGTTATCCTGTTTTCCCCACTTTCACCTATTTGTAAGAAGGTTGAGGAAACCAGTAATCTTTTTTCTGACTGACTCTTTATACCTAAAAGTTTCCTTGGGTTCAATGGATGAATTAGTCTTCTTTCTACAAGGAAATCATTCTTCCATTCTTTACTCTCTTCATGGTTCTGAATTTTTCTAACTGGAAAACAAAATACAACTGATAAAATAATAATAAATTCCCAAAAATATTTGAGCCATCTCTTACAGATTAAATAATGTCGTAATTAAATCTGATAATAGAAACGGAAGTTGTCTGTATTAATTTAATTAAACAAATTATTATGTGACTAATAATTTATGTTTTTTATTTTAAAAATCGAAAAATTAGCACAAAAATAAAGAAAATAATATTTGTTTTTTTACTTATAGTGTTAGAAAAGTGGAAGACTATAGTTTTTACCCCTTTTGTACAAGAAGGATTGGTTATGGTCCATTATAAATGACAATTTTCTGGAAACATATTTTACATATTTATCGCATACTTTTCATATTTATCAGTATTGATATTCATATATTTTTTATATTTATCGTATATTTATATTGATAGTCATATTTATCGTAGTTTTCCATAGTTGATCACAATAAAGAATACGTAATTTAGTAGGACCAGAATCAACAGGCTAGAGATTGTTTCAATGCCTACATTTCTACAGTCAATATCGTTTAATTAATTTCAGACAAATCCGAAACGTTAATGTTTCTTATAGTGCAAAATAAAGAATACGTAATTTAGTAGGACCAGAATCAAGAGGCTAGAGATTGTTTCAATGTCTACATTTCTATAGTCAATATCGTTTAATTAATTTCAGACAAATCCGAAACGTTAATGTTTCTTATAGTGCCAAAGAATTTCGTCAGAATTGAAATATAGACACAAATATATATAAGTCTATACCCTTCCGCAGGAGTGGGCAGCCTGTGAAAGGCTTGTTTCACCCCGTCACATAGTATTCTTACAGAATGGAATGTGGCGTCATCTGTTGACAAAAATAAGTACTTTTAAATTGTAGGCGATAGCTTAATTTTTTATAATGGAACTTCGCTTATTTTTTATACTTCATATTACATTTTTAAGTGGAAATAGTTTTCTGATTACCGTATATTCACATATCAGCCAAAAGTTGTTATCATTAAACATAGGATACTGTATTTAATTGATTTTTTTTTACAATTAATGCAATCGATGATGATAATTTTCCAGTTTAACATGTTCAGAATTTATCAGATACGATATGCTTTATTCTATCACCAGATGGCAGCGTTATAATTATTTTCAACTTATTCAAGTTGGTTGCGGTCCCCAAAAAGTGCTTCGGGCACCGCTAGAAATTCGCATTTTTTTGCTTGTCATAATACTTGCTGTTAAGAAATGCTTGCTAGTTTTCCTTGCTTAGCGTCATCTGTTGACAAAAATAAGTACATTTAAATTGTAGGCGATAGTCCAATTTTTTATAATGGAACTTCGCTTATTTTTTATACTTCATATTACATTTTTAAGTGGAAATAGTTTTCTGATTATCGTATATTCATATATCAGCCAAAAGTTGTTATCATTAAACATAGGATACTGTATTTAATTGATTTTTTTTACAATTAATGCAATCGATGATGATAATTTTCCAGTTTAACATGTTGAGAATTTATCAGATACGATATGCTTTATTCTATCACCAGATGGCAGCGTTATAATTATTTTCAAGTTATTCAAGTCGGTTGCGGTCCCCAAAAAGTGCTTCGGGCACCGCTAGAAATTAGCATTTTTTTGCTTGTCATAATACTTGCTGTTAAGAAATGCTTGCTAGTTTTCCTTGCTGATAAACGGATGTGCAATTAAAATACAGGCGCTCCTCTACTTACGAACATGAAGTTCTATTTTCAAATTTCACGATAACTGTAATATTGCCATAGAATGCTGTATAAAAATATGAAATGGAATGATATTAAAAAATTTAATTATTTTTGTCTTTACTGTAAAATTCAAATTATAGTAACTCTGTAGTGTTTAATAAAATCGTTAAATTATGAAAATGCAATTGTTTAGTGTTATAGAAAAAAGGAAATATTTTAATTAAATTGTTTTATTTTAATTTCCTCATTTACTATTTGTGGTACGTTCCTAAACTCAATGTCAACCAGATGGCCGTGTGATAAAGCTTTAGTTTACCACCCTGGACGATTCGGGTTCAAACCCTGGTCCCACACCTCCAGTTTTTAGGAGAGGTACGGGCCCAGTCCGTTGAATCCCATCCTTCAACCATCTGGTTGATCCCATCATGGGTATTTGCCAGCCTATGATGGGCTCTACATGTTGCCGCTGACAGATACAGAATATTCCATGAGAATATGGCAGCTTCATATAATAAATCTAACTTAACCTAAACTCAACGGTTTATAAACCGCTTTAGGTAAACATCACAAAACTGCTGTTGATGATAAAACACTTTAAACTGGTTTGTGCATCAAAGTCATCCAAGTTTTCTTCGGTGAATGTCGCTAGGGGACTATTTAAAATGGCATCAGCAAAGTTTTTAATTAAAGGAACGTTTGTATTTTTATACAAAGTGGTCCGAGCGTAATAATTCATTTATTTTTCATATATAAAATATTTACAGTATATCTACAATTACAAATTTATATTAAAAATACGTTGTCGTGATTTATTCGTGGTGTATTAACTGATATGCGGATTTTGCATTACACTTTTATTAAGTATATCATTTTTAGAAAAAAAAACAAAGAATAATATACTTGCACTGATGTTCTTGCAAGACGAGTTTTTAATTAAAGGAACGTTTGTATTTTTATACAAAGTGGTCCGAGCGTAATAATTCATTTATTTTTCATATATAAAATATTTACAGTGTATTTACAATTACAAATTTATATTAAATATGATTTTTCACGTTGTCGTGATTTATACGTGGTGTATTAACTGATATGCGGAGTTTGCATTACACTTTTATTAAGTACATCATTTTTAGAAAAAAAAACAAAGAATAATATACTTGCACTGATGTTCTTGCAAGACGAAAATTCATTTTGATGTCAATGTAGCGATGAATGGTATAAATAAAATTTAAAATTTTTTTCTTTTTGTTTTCTCTCTTTATTTTCATGTAATGTGATAACTGAATAATCAGGTCATCATCTTTCTTATAAAAAGCTGGAGTAGTATTTAGTTCGCTAAGTACTATAGAAGCTGTAGAATAGATTTCTTTCGACATCATTTTTTAACGAACTCAACAAACTGTTCCACAACGAGGTAAAACATCGAGATTTGCCGTTGCAAGCGCTTTAAACAAAACGTTGAGTTTAGGAACGTACTCTTTTAGTACAACTAATAATATCTTTTAATTTTTTAGGAATCAAAGACACGAAAATAATTGATATAAGTTCCCTAAATATTCTAGAAAATATAGTACAGTAAACGAAAATCATATATTGAAGATCATTATTATTACGAGGAAGGTTCGGAAATTAGTATCCGTTTTCTATTCGCGCATCCGCATATCGGAACGAACCCGAACAACTAAAGATCAACTAGTTTCAGTCACTTGTTTGCAGGTCTCTGACCTAGTTTTATCGGATTAGTTGCATTTTCCTTGTTATACCGTTTGGTTAAACAAAAAATAGAGATTTCCGCCATTTCGTTAAGTTAGGTTAATTAGATTACGCCGCCATATCCTCTTCGGATATACTGTATCTGGCGGCGGCCACTTGTAGAGCCCATCACAGGCTGCAACACCCCTGAAGGGGTCAACCGGATGGGGTTCAATGGGCCGGGCCCGGACCTCTCCTGAAAAACTGGAGGTGTGGGACCCGGATTGAACCCGGTCCTCCAGGGTGGTAAGCCAAAGCTTTACCACGCGGCCATCCGGCCGACAATTTAGTTCGAAATGTCATTATTACGAAACGACTTATTTATTTCCCGCGCCATTTGTGAAATGAGAACCGTGATTCGATTTCTTAATGCAGAAAGTGTACTGCCATGGGAGATTCATCATTAAATCGATGAAGTTTATAAAGATATTATGGATGAATCAAGAGTGTGACGATGATGTGAATGTTTAATGAAGGGGGAGAGAACCCCCATAATGATAACGAACAGGTCGTCCACCTGTCATTAAGGATGATTTGCTAGATCATGTAGATGATTTCATTAAACACGATTGGCACTTCGCATTCGATCCCATTCATGCGGAATTCCCACATATTTCTCAAGCAATAGTCCACAAAATTATTACCATTCACTTCGGATACCGAAACATTTGTGCTAGATGGATTCCTCGGATGCTCTCTGACAGTGATGTCACTAGGGGGTGCGGCACGTACCGGGTGACACCATTATGAGAATATCACCCGGTGGAGGCCGCATCCCCTAATGATGCCACTGTCCCAATGCCACCCAATGTTTTAAACGTATGTTAAAAAAATCACATTTTTGCCAATTTTACAACTGTACGACCTTTTTAAATGATCATTTCTTGTTTTTGTTAAGAAACTGTGGGGATAATATTGTTAATCACAGAGTGTAGTTATAGATTGAAGTTGGGAAAAGGAGTAACACCATAAGTTACCACACCGGGTGACACCAATGCTAGGAATTGCTCTCTGAACAACTAAAACAAACCGGATGGATGCTGCGTTGATTGTTTGGATCTTTACTACAGAGGAGATTAATTTCTAATATTTCTAGATTGGAAAAAGTTTTTCATCGGATGAGGAGTTCAACGAAGCAGTCACCATGTTTATGAATGAACTGGCGGCAGAGGAGTATGAAGAGCACAAAAAAACTACTACCAGGATAACGACAAATGCCTAAATATCGAGGAAACTATGTTCATAAATGGTCTCATGTATGTAGAACTTAAATAAAATTTTTGTTCAGAAATCTCTACTGGTTATTGTTTAATTCCAAAATGAGTAGACTATTATTTTTCAAACGGCCTAGTGTTATTAAAATGTAATTAAAATTGTATATTACTAGTACCAGGATAACGACAAATGCCTAAATTATCGAGGAAACTGTTCATAAATGTTCTGATGTATGTAGAACTTAAATAAAATTTTTGTTCAGAAATCTCTACTTGTTATTGTTTAATTCCAAACTGGGTAGACTATTATTTTTCAAACGGCCTAGTGTTATTAAAATGTAATTAAAATTGTATATTAAAGCCTTATTTGAGGAAAATAAAAATAAATTTGTGGAATAAAAACAAGAATTACATAATTTAAAATGATCCATATTTATGGAATCAAAAATACAACTATAGAATTGATTCTAAAAAATTTATTCACAACATAAAAAAGCATTGTAATTAAACATATTGATTAATGTCCATTGTTGTAAAGCTACCTCACATGTAGATTGTTGTAAAGCTATCTAACAGTATTTAAATTAAACTGCGATTCAGTATAATATTTTTACTGAATACATTCTAGATATTTGTCAGTCAAAAATAAAATAGCTGAAAACATTTGTTCTGATATCAAAGATAACAAGAAGAATTTATAACAAATCTCGAAGGAATGAGATTTTTTTTTAAGTTTATTCAAGATCGAACAGATGAAAGAAAATATTTTTATCACCATGTTAAAGAGGAAATAGAAAAGTTAAGATGAATGAAGATTACAAGAAGAATTTATAACAAATCTCGAAGGAATGAGATTTTTTTTTTTAAGTTTATTCAAGATCGAACAGATAAAAGAAAATATTTTTATCACCATGTTAAAGAGGAAATAGAAAAGTTAAGATGAATGAAGATAGATATACACGTTTCTTGACCCTTTCCATTCTTAAAATGGGATAAAAGAATGCTTAAATTACGTTATCTATGCTGTTGAATTTAACTAATAAAATAACAGTTTCTTTTATTATTTCATTTCCAGTATTGTTGGGAAGGTTGCTGATACCACCAAACTTTTTCTTCTTGGCTCCTTGTACTTAAAATTTTTCTGTGGTTCAGTGGATTAATCGGTCTTGTTTCTTTGAGCAAATCTCTTCCATTCTTTTCTGTCTCCAAATTTCTGAATTTTTCCAACTGGAAAACAAAATATAATTGATAAAACAGTAATAAATTTCATTGGAAATTTTGAAACAAAATTTGCCTTAGAAATTATTTTTATCCATTAATTAATGTCGTACTTAATGGAAAAAATTGAATGAAATGAAGTAGAAATGGAAATTGTTTGTATTAATTTAATTAAATATATTATTCTTTATATTGAAAAACAAAAGAACTAGAAAAGAAGTGAATAAAATAATACCTGATTTTTGCTAATGGTGTTAGTATAATGGAAGATGACAAATTTCACTCCTTCTGTACATGGAGGAAGCATTATGGATCCGTTATAAGTGACATAATTTTCTAGAAATTTTGGTAACAGATCTTTTATTTTTATTGAAGATTTTAATGTGGTATTGGAGTCTATTTCTTTAATATCAAGCAGTGACTTGGTGATGTTCTTTATAGCTGCATTGTCTCTTCCAACCTGAAAAATAAATTTTTACGTTTGTGATCAATGAAATAAACTAAATCAATATTAGAAGAAAAAAATTATAGGTTAGCAATGTAGGAATTAGCTTAAGTCACGAGTACTTCTAACTTGTTTCTTAATTTCATATTGGCTGGATGGCTGAGCAGTAAACCTGTGGCTTAACACCCTGGAGGATCCGGGTTCAAATCCGGATCCCACACCTTTAGTTTTTCAGGAGGGGTCTCGGCCAGTTGAACGCCATCCTTTAACCATCCAGTTTACCCCATCATGGGTGTTGGCCAGCCTGTGATGAGCGCTATAATGGCCGCCGCCAGATAAAAAATATATCATGACGACTTAATCAAACTAACTAACCTAATCTTAATTTCATATCTTATGCCATACAAGAAATGAAATTAAGAGAAAAGTTAGAAGGACTCATTACTGATGTTCAATAAACTGATCTCATTATAGTCTTAATCTACTCATCGGCCGGATGGCCGAGTGGAAAAGCTTTAGCTTACCACCCTGAAGGATCCGGGTTCAAATCCGGGTCCCACACCTCCAGTTTTTCGGGCGGGGTCCGAGCCCGGCGTTGAACCCCATCTTTCAATCATCCGGTTGATCCCATCATGAGTGCTCGCCAGCCTGTGATGGGCGCTATAGTGGCCGCCACCAGATACAAAATATCCCATGAGGATATGGCGGCTTAATATAACTAACCTAACCTTCATCTACTCTGCAACCTACAATTGCAGGAATATTCAAATACTATGTCGTCGTGTTGGCCAGATGGCTTCATGGTAAAGCTGTGGCTTTCCACATTGGAAGATCTGGCTTCAAATCCGAGTTCCATACCTCCAGATTTTCAGAAGGGTCCTGGCCCGGGCTGTTGAACCCCATCCTTCAACCATCCGGTTGACCCCATCATGGGTGCTAGTCAGCCAGTGATGGGCTCTCTAAGTGGCCACCGCCGGAAACAGAATATCCCATGAGGGTATGGCGGCTTAATATAACTAACCTATCCGAAGCTATGTCGGTCGAATGGCTGCGTAATAAAGCGTTGTCTTACTATCTTGAAGGATCCGGGTTCAAATCCGAATCTCACAACTGCAGTTTCTGAGAAGGAGGCCAATACTAGCACGTTGAACCCAATCGTTCAACCTTCTTTTTGATCCCACGTGGTTGTTGGCCAGCTTGTGGTATATTCTATAAGTGGCTACAGCCAGATAAAGAATATCCCATGAGAATATGGCGGCTTCAATCTAAACTAATCTAACCTCAAATGCTATCGAATTTCCATTTATTTGTAAATATAAATATTAACTAACCTCAAATAGAATATTTAAAAATAATAAGGCATCCGGTTGATTTTCATACTTTTTGTATTTTTCATTCAGATGAAGTAAAGTAACCTGGAAAATTTTAATGGTTTAATTAAAAAAAAATCATAATATCAATATTTAGTTAAATTTATGGATTTGTTTTCTCCTTAGAAAATAATAGATCAATGAATATTTATAGAAATATATAATTCTTTTAATGAAAAATCTGTAATGTTAATTTAAATAAAATTCTGTTTATATCAAAATTTAAATAAATAAAAAGTCTTTCTGATTACACACACTCTTCTAGTTATGAATATAATTCATAAATATAAGTTTTGTTCGTAACTCCGATACTGTCATTTTTTGGCCGCGAAAACTACCGAAATAACTTTATATACTGTGTTTTGTAATATATTTCACAATTATGTCAATTAGAAGTTTCTTATTAGAAGATTTGAACAAAAAGTTCCGATTATAAAGCGAGAGTTTTTTTGTGTATCGCCACCATTTTAATAGAATAACTAATTGCGTAATTTTACATAATAATGGCTGCTAGAGCATTCTTTTATCATATTGTTTAAAATTATTGAATTTTTATTATTTGAAAATGAAATTTCACGTTGTTAAGTACGTATGTTTCTAACTAGAGAAGTGTCTGTATTGTCATATTCACTATTTACTCTTTTATTATATTGATTCTTTTATTGTCGAAAATTTGGATTTTTAACAATATTTCTAAAAATAACATTTCTTAAAGGTGTAATATAAAAAGTCATTATCATTATAATAAACAAAAAATTTCTATGGTAATATCGGCCGGATGGCCGCGTGGTAAAGCTTTGGCTATAACCTTAAGCCGCAGTCAAATTTTGCATCTTAAAAATTGGAATAAAAAGTGCAGCTTAAATTCGAAGTAATACGGTAATTATTATGTTTTAGCAGTAGTAGTTCTCTATAGACTTACATTATCACTATTATAAATAATATCTATTCAGTTACTTCTTATTTAATTTGAAAAATAATTGGGACCGAAGGAACTTGGAAGTAAATTTTACGTAACTCAAATTTTGTGCAAGCCGAAAAATAATTTTTTAACGAAACTGTGAATCAAATTCCTGTAACTGAATTTCTGTGATTTCATCTACATAATGTTATGGTGCCATATTATTCTCTAATTGAAAGAGATACAACCCCCTATAGAACGATATTGTACAAATAATTTAACACTTGTGATCAACAGAATACAAAATAAAAATAAAATAATATTAACTTGTAATGTTGAACTTACAAAAACAGTACAGACTTATGCTTTACATCTGGAGGAAAAAAATTACGAAAAATATTTTATTTAAGATGAATTTTACTGGTGCCAGTTATACGTAAAGCGATGCCTTTATTTTGTTTCTTAATGTCAACAAAAAAAAATAAAAACTCATTCATAAACAAATTAATTACTGACTTTTGTTACCGTGATGAAAAATATATGCAAAGTTTAAAAATAATTCAACAAATATAGATTAAACTGGACATTTTTTTTTTAAAAGAAAAACGTAACAACTTAAAAATTATAAAATGTGATAGCGAATTCAGAGAAGGAGAGAATAATTAAACAAACTTACTGAAAAGATTTCTTTTTAAATTTCGCTAGCTGAAAATTGCATCAGTGGTTTCAATTCTAATATTTAGAAAGAATAGAAAACAGTACAGTAACAAAAGCACTACATTCATTTCATACAATATGATAGGCTAACTCTGAAGCAGTCCGTAACTCGATTTATAAATAGCTTGAATTATTTATAATTTACGTTAATATTATATCCAGAAAATTCTGAATAATAATGGCAATTTATTTAATCTTTAAAAAGATTTGTCTTTTCTGTTTGCATTGTTTTAACAATGCAAACAGAGAAGACAAATGTCTATAAATCATACTAAAAATACGATTTTTTATGATGCAATACATGCTATACTTCTGTCGTGTGTTCGGAGTATGTGTAGCTTTCAAATGATGAATTTGCATTAAAGGCCGTGACACTGAACGCGACGCGAAGCGAAGCACAAGAAAGCAAGTTCGCGCGGCTAATCGCATACAATGTGTCTTGGACTAGCTTTTCCCGAACAGCTGCTTGAGTTAACACGCGTAGCCGTGCGAAAGGAGATGAAAATATTGAACTTTGAACAATCAGCAAGCGCGATCAATATGGTGCGGCAAGACGCGAAGAAAGCACTCAACCAATAGAAACAAATGTTTTGTATACTTGGAAAATGTAATTGGGATTCAGATATAGTGTTTGTTTTAGAACTACCAAAACAATCATGTCTATATGATATGAGATTAAAAGAATATCGTAAATATACGATCACTTCTTTCTAATATCAAATAAACCACAATCCGCAAATGATTTCTATCGGGAAATCCTTGAAACATGAGAAATATCCAAGCTATAATGTAGACAGGCTGCGGCGCAGTGCATTTCTTTCTAATATCAAATAAACCACACTCCGCAAATGACTTCTATCGGCAAATCCTTGAAACATGAGAAATATCCAAGCTATAATGTAGACAGGCTGCGGCGCAGTGCAACGCGAAGCGAAGGATACAAATTTTTCCGAATCAGCTTTGCTTCGATTCGCTTCGCGTCGTGTTCAGTGTGTCACGGCCTTTAAAGTTTCTAGATAAATAAATTATAGACTAATCAAATGAAAATTCCATTGTTGTATATTTAGCTAATGGAAGCCATAAAACTATGATAATATATGGAAAAAAGATGCAAAAGATGTTTATGCATTAGCATATATCCGATACTTCTACTTACGAAACTAAAAATTGTAATTCCAAATTTATATATTATATACTATATAGCCTATAAAGAAAACTATTAACAAAATCCTGTGACAATTATTTTGTATTTTTGTAATATTTTAATACTTATTAAAACAAACAGAATATACAGTATACTTTTTATTAAGGCGGAGTGGGGTAAGGGCGTACTTGGGAGAAATGCGTTATCGGGATTTTTTATTATAAGATAATCGAAATTTTGCTATTTGATATTGTAGTATTCTAAGCCTGTTGAACCCGATCCTTCAACTATCCGGTTGACCCCATCATGGGTGCTGGTCAGCCTGTGATGGGCGCTATAAGTGGCTGCAGCCAAATACAGAATATCCCATGAGGTTATGGCGGCGTAATATAACTAACCTAACCTATGGTAATATCGTTCTAGAACTGTCTATAATTAATTTCAGGATAATTTCATTCCTTTATGAGATTATCTATAGGAGCAGTTTTCTCATGATGCAAATGGAATTTTTTCTCTTGATGAAACTGTAGAAAGAACAGATATATTCATAAATAGCGGACATTCCGTTTAAAAATAAGCTAAACATTTATATTTTTATAAGCTTAGTTAAGCTTATTATTATGATATTGTTTCAATTTTTAAGTAGTGTTATTAAATTGTTTGCTTTACAATTCGCAAACTAAGAACGTATTGTCTGTCCATATTGTGTCATATGCCTCTAATCTCTTGTCTAGCAGGTAAAATTGAATTCATCGTTACTTATTTTAATAAAAAATATTGATAATTTATATTGTACGTTGAATTTATTAATTTAATTAGAAAAAATAAATACTCACCTCGAGAGGGTAGGATTTACTATCTATTGTATGTAACGAACCATTTTTGTCGGAATGCGCATATGAAAACCCAATTCCAAATAAACGGTACTTGTTACCAAGCCACTCACTATTTACAGAAACTTCAGCAGAAGTTGGCACTAAGGCAACAACTGTTAAAAACACAAAATTGATGAACCGAACTCAGGAAAATATAAAATAAAAGATCAGTTTTTAAAACTTACTAGTGTAACCAACATTTTCAATAATCAAGTCACTTAATGGGGCATCGTAATTTTCGAATTTTAGAGGGCCGAGTCCTTCATCTGTAGTGATAGCTTGTGTATCAATATTTATGGGAGATTGTTCTTTGCCTCTGCAACCCTTATACAAACAAGGCCATATTTCTGGGTCCTGTTCGATTTCTAGAAATAACAAGTTATAAAGATATGATTTTATGGCTTTTTCAAAGAAAATTGTAATTTTCTAGAATACACTAATTAATGTATATAAATTCCATTCTGATCGGGTAATATTTATGTAAGACATTATATCAAAATATATAAAAATCTTTCATGTGTTACATCAATTTTTTTCAACTGATATCAATCGTTTACAATAGTCTTGATTCACCAATGATTCCCAATTAAATATGCGAATTTTATCCAAAAGGATAATATCAAAACGTGTTATCGTACTGACCGATGAAGAAACAGACAAACCTCAAAAGGGCAGACACACGCGGACAAACCTAATTCATATATCCTTTCATTCCATTTATGCATAGAATTGATAAAAATTTAAATTACAGATTCTTATATTAATATATAGTCGATTCTCGTTATTCGCGATAGTTATATTCTGTAAATTCTTCGCGAATACTGAATTAGCGAATACCGAACCATTGTGTCTATGGGAAATATAGAGTTAGGTTCATGCGAACCTTTCTTCCTATCATTTTCATCCTTGGTTTAATGTGTGTTTTTCAGTTTAAGAACCTTATTTAATGTGTATTACAGTATTTACAAATAATTACAGTATATGCAGTGTATAGAACTATTTACAGTATTATAATTACAATAATCCTTATTTAATTTTCTTATTATAATTCTTATTATAAATCCTTATTTAATTTTTTTAAAACACTAACTATGTAATAAATAAAATCTTATTTTTGATGGATTGTTTGATTTAACAGTTGACACATTGTTTTCTTGTATTGAAAAACTGTTTAAAACATTAACTATGTAGTAAATAAAATCTTAGTTTTGATTGATAGTTGTGGCAGCTGACTTATTGTCTTTCTGAACTGTGTTGAAAAACTGCGTCAGCTTTGTCTGCGTCGCTTTTTGCCTCAGATCTAAAATCTCGGCGTAAGGAGTAATAGCACAGGAAGTTAGACGCCTAAATTTGAGGCTGCATTCAAGCGTAGTCACATTTTTCTGTGGGGACCTGCAGATGATATGTACAGCTTTTGACCTACCTGCGATCTGTGGTGTGAGCAAGGATAGATTATGAGACTTTCCCGGCAAACCATACAGAGATTACAATATTAGAAACAGAAAGAGAGAGAGAGATTTACATTGATAACAGTATTTTCGCCGCTCAGCGGGAGTCCGCGAATAAGCGGGAAAGCACCGCGAAAATCGATTTTGTGGTTACAAATAAATTTTTGCGATTAGTCGAATACGCGAATACGGGATCCGCGAATAACGAGAATCGACTATATGTCAGTTATCATTATCCTATAGTAATGAAACACTAAAACTGTGGCTCCCAACGTGGCGCACACGCTCCACAGGGCGCAATTTTATTTTTAAGAGGGCAATTTGAAAATGAGTTATTAATAGTAAATTTTTTGCATTTATGTTCTAGGGGCCTCATATACAGTATATAAATATATATTTTGACATACACATTTTTTAAATTAAAATCGGAATGTACACGGCGGTTTTGAAACTTTATTTGCAATTCTTTCATATCACTTAACGGTTTAACATTATTATGATTTTTAAGTAATTTCTTCTTCAGTAGTAATTTCTTTAAGCCGCCATATGTCACCAGGGATATTCTGTATTTGGGGGCTGCCACTTATAGAGCCCATCACAGGCTGGCCAACATCCATGATGGAGTCAACCGGATGGTTGAAGGATGAGGCTTGGATGGATGATTGAAGGATGAAGGCAGTTTTAGAGGAGGGGTCCAGGTCCTGAAAAACTGAAGGTATGGGATCCGGATTTGAACTCGGACCTTCCAGAGTGGTAAGCCACAGCTTTTCCACGCGGCCATCCGGCCGACCTCTTTCATGGATGCCATGTTCTTTGGAAGTTTGGTTAGATCAAGTTAATGGCTTTTAGGCTTCCTCCAGGCGAATAGGAGTTCACTTTTCGAATAATAAAAATTATATGTTACAGTGGCATCGGAATTTTAGAGATGTTTAGGTGGGGCATAGCCAAAAATGTTGGGAACCATTGCTCTAAAATTTATTAATAGATAATCAGTAAGAATACTTACGATCCGAGGAAAATTCCATTACGTCTGTAAAACATATTGAGCCCATTTAGTGTTTAATAATTTTATTGAATATATAGTAATTTAATTTAATTAATTTCAAGGAAATATTATAGTTGAATATTTACTTTCATCCCTTGATTCGTTTTCACCTGATCTTTCATCTTCGGAAGATTCTTTAGATTCTGAAATAACATTATTATTTTTTTTAATGAAATTATTTACAGATGCTCCTCTAGTTACGAACATAATTCGCACAATAAGTGTTTTCCGTAAACCGGATTGTTTGTAAATCAGATACTGCTGTTATTTTGCTACAAAAGTACTGAAATAACTTTATATATTATGTATTGTAATATAGTTTACATTTGGATCAATTAAATGTTTCTTATTTTACAGATTTTAATGAAAAGTTCCGAATATAAAGAGAGGAAGTTCTGGGTGCAATCAGCGCCATCTTGAAATATTACCACATGTTAAATAATTGTATAATTTTACATTATATTGCTCGCTAGAACATTCTGCTATCATATTACTTAATATTATTGAAGAGTTTTTGAAATTTCGTGAAATCTGAAAATTAAATTTTTACTATCATAAGTACGAATTTCGTAAACTAGAGGAGTGGCTGTATGTGAAATTTTGTGGAAATATATACAGGATAAAGAAAAACTTCGTCAAAAATTTTATGTACTGATAGGGAATTTGGAAATAAGTCGAAAATGTCTAAGAACTTATGGTCTAAATGGCACCGTTTTCGAGTTATAACCCTTTAAAGCTAGCCAATCATCATCGATTAAGCAAAGCGTCACTTTGCCAAGACGCATCGCATTGCGTCGCTCTCCTATTGTCTACTGGGATAGTAAGAAGGCAAGCGATGCAACGTGACGCATCGTGACGCTTTGTGTACTCGATGGTGATTGGTTAGTTTTAAAGGGTTATCTCTATGTTGTTCATTGTCCTTCACGAAAAACTTTTAACAATAAATATTCATGAAAGAGTCTAAGCATTTTGGGCCTTTAAAGAAGATCCCGACAATGCATAATTTACATTTACATTTAAACTAGTCATGTTCAGATTTTTTAAATTTCCTCAAATGAAGTTAATATGAATTGATATTGAGCAATAAAATAAGATCGAAATTGGATTATCCAACAGTAAATCATTATTCTAATTAATGAAGTATATTTTTATAAGGCATCTTTATCATTCTAAAATTAGGTGCTAGCTTCGTATATCTTCTTTAACTTGATTATAAATTAAAGATTGATTTTATTAATGCAATTTTTAATATGAACATTTAACTCCAATAAAATTTTTATTATTTTATAGTGATCATTAAAAAATGGATATTTAGCATACTCTTCTCACTTGCAGGAATAAAGAATTTTAATCAATAACAATGTCTTGAATATGAAAAAAAATTACTTTTTCGATAGAAACATGTTGCTAAAATTATTATATTGTTTATATTTTAATTTTATTAAGCCAATTTATACTACCCACAATTATAAATAACTAGAAATTACCCGCTCATATAAATGAGCGAAAATATAATCTTATAATACTGTATATAACGACGAAAAACACCTCCGAATTCGTGTAGGGAATCCATCGATGAGGGAATCGTAAAATAGCATCCATTATTATGTTACAGCGCCAACTGCGAATTCTGTCTTTTTAGAGGAAATACAATTTCAATTATCGATGAGGGAATCGTAAAATAGCATCAATAATTATGTTACAGCGCCAACTGCGAATTCTGTCTTTTTAGAGGAAATGCAATTTCAATGTAATTTTTATTCTCTAATATTTAAATTATTAATAATAACAAATAATTTTCACTGTGGCAGACCTCCAAAAATTATTCCTTTCTAAAGATACCCAATTTATAGAAATTGGTACAGTAGTTCAACCAAAAAAGGGACATCCAGTCAGCCAGCCACGTTTGACTATTAATATATATGATATTTTCGTGTATCCTCATCAACGAAAATAGAAAAATAAATTTTAATTAAATTTTGAAAAATTTCTCATTGCATCTATTAATTTCGTTTAACCCTTCCTTATCAAGAAATGGTGATAGATTGGCTAATTTACCCTTATATTCTGATTTATTTTTAAGTGTTTGTATTAAATCACTGAATTCGTCAATTTGAGATAAATGAACTAAGCGTTTAAGTGCGTTATCTAATTCTATAGTGGATAGATTACCTAGAAATTTATTGAGTGTGAGTTGTGGATGAATTAATGAAAAATATTATTTAATGTTGTATCGCGATATTTCATGATATTAGTTAGAAAAATAATATTTTAAAGACATGCAGATCTATAAAGTCATACATGTCTGTAACATGAATAAAAAATTATTTTCTTACCAGATTCTTTCGCCCATCCTTCATAGAAGCTTTTTCCATACCACGGTTGGTATCTCCATTCATAATCTTCACAATCTATAAAAATAGTCGAGATTTGCAATAAAAACAGTAAATCTGTTTTTTATATATACAGCATAAATGATTTATCCAGATTATACCAATAATAATGAAATTTCCAATCATTATCCATAGTAGCAGAACTAAATTTCTCATTTTGCTTCTGAATGAACGGTTTCTGTTCTGCTGTCTACTTATTTATCTTTATCCTATATAAAATTCTAACACTTTATATAAAATACTCTTGTTTTTTCCTTTCTAAATTTTATCTTGAAAAAAATCTCAAACCTTCTATTTAAAGAGTATACGATATAGATTTAACGCCATGTTTAATTTTAAAAATTTCCTTCAGATAATTTCAAAAATTTATGTTCTAATTTTAAAATAGTTATCCAATTTTTTTCCTGTTCAAGTTTCCATACTTATCAGATTTTTCTCGTTTTTTTATAAGTAGTTAATTTAATTATAGTTATTTTTTAATATAATATTATTATTAGTTTATAAATATATTTCTATTTTTCATTTAAATAATATTAATGTCATTAATTGTCTATGTAGAATTTTATTATTTTCATGTTAGAAAATCAGTCCAATGTCAAATTTAGTCGATTTGTAACCGCAATAAATTTGCCTGAACAGTTTTTGAAATGATTTCAACATTTCATCTTCGCATTTATAAATTATTAAAATATTTT
>AYEL01078323.1:0-24096 GCA_000484575.1 Olivierus martensii
TAATATTTATAATTTTATAATATTTGATATAATATATAAATTAAGAAGATAAGTTTATTCTTTCATTTACATAATTAACTTCACATGCATATAACGGGTAAGGTATGCATATAATGTGTGAGGTATACATATAATGGGTAAACATATATATACAATATATAATTAATGATTTCTAAGCCTTTTATTTATAAAATATTTCCATAATTTTTATTTGTTAATTTTCTTACAATATTTTTCTTTATTATTGATATATTATTTTATGATTTTTTAATGTTATTATAATATGCTTTTGGAGGATGTTAATTAATCATATTTATGAGATAATTTTCTAAAAATATAAGAAAAGTAGAAACTATGACCTGAAAATTAATAAATTCTAAATATTAATTAGAAGATAAATACTTTACAATACACAGAAAGATAAATGCATATTTATCTTTTTGTTATTATCCAATAATAATATTAATTGTTAATTAGTATTGTCATTGGATAATAACAATATTAATAATAATTTTTAATAAATAATTGCTTTTTAATGATAAATAAATTTGATTAATTTTCTTATGTGAAGCTTATAATGAAAGCAATTAAATAATTTTGAATTCCAGAATGAATTAATTAAAAAAAAAATAAATTAAAATTCTTTTTTATGCAGGGGAGTTTTTATTTCTTGTATATAATGATTGTTTTTTTTTTTTTATTGTTTTCTAGAGTTTACAAGTTAAGCTATTTAAGTTTCGTTAGGTAGAACCATTCGTGTTTTCTAACGACACTTTTCGATTATAATATCATAAATAAATTCCTTCAACCATGACCACCATTAGCAACAATCAAAACCGAATTAAAAGTAAATTTTGGCATAAAATTAGAAACTAGATTTAAAAAAAAAAAACAACTCATAAAACGTTTTTAGAAACTTTCGCTCAATGCTATACTCGCAAATATAATTTCTTGTTCGATTTAGTTATAAATTATATATATCGATGCATCTTTTGTGGATAATAAAACGTCTATTCAATAATGTCATCTTATAAATTATATAATTTAATTGAATCGGCGACCTACTTTTGTATATTTTATATCTGCTCCACTTGGTTCCGCTATTTTATGCAACCGTTTGTACGTTTCTATAAGAATGGTTATGCTATGAAGCTTGTACTCATATTGAAATGTAAGAAAAATAGTACTTTTCACCTGCTGAGTTGTTAATAGTTTTTCTTTTCTCATAAATATTGCAGCACTTACTTTACAAGTAACACTACTAATTAAAATTTGCATACCATGCCAACTCATAGCACTGTTCTAGATATTATGTAAACACTATTGTGGACTTTGCTTTCGTTTTCCGTGTTTGACTAAGTAAATGCCCTTAATATGATAAAATTCAAAGTTCTTACCATAACAATGAAGACATGTTAACATCAGTAGAACTTGAAAAACAAATAACAAAAACCTATTAACAGAATAAGTAAAAATAATCACACCCAACTATTTTCTCGTTAGCGTAAAGAGGAAACGCCTTTTTCTTGCATATTTTCAAATAAATCACTCGTCAATCATCTCTTTCATCACAGCTCTTCAATCATCATCAAAGTTGATTGAAAAAAATAACTAATCCATTTAATATTCAAAAATATTAGGAAAAAAACAACACGTAAAAGAATAATTGTAAATATCAGGTCGTCCCAACAGTGAACTTGTTCAAACATGTCTTTGGTTGTCTAAACATGAATTTTTGAAGCTTTCACAATGTTCGAACAGTGTTATTCATTCAAATGGACAACATATACTTGATTAAACTAGTAAGTGATTTACCTTTTATATCCTTTCAAAACTTAATGCTAAAAATGACATTAATTTTGGGATGACCTGATATTAGTAAAGAAATGTTATTGTTTTAATTGCATGTCTCTCGTTAATGGCCAGGGAGCAGAAAAAGTGTAGCTGCTGAGCTGGACATATCACGTGGTACAAAACTCGATATTAAAATACTATATTCTTTTTATTAATTATTAAAATCTGGTCATCACACTTATTAACATAAATGAGATACTTCTGACCACCAAAACAAAGTCAATTTGCTATACTGTTGAAATTATGTTGCATCCGCCATGTTGCTGGGGTTCCAAACCAATGTTATAGACAGCTTCGTTTTTCTAACATTGAGGAATCCATCCAGTATATTAATAGGAAGAAATAGTAATCAATTTGCTATACTGTTGAAATTATGTTGCATCCGCCATGTTGCTGAGGTTCCAAACCAATGTTATGGACAGCTTCGTTTTTCTAACATTGAGGAATCCATCCAGTATATTAATAGGAAGAAATAGTTCCCAAACTTTTGTGTAAATAATTATTATTAAAGCATTTATTTAATGTCCACTTGGTCTTTTTTTTATTATATCTATACTTAAATGTTTACATTGCTGTTTACATTTATGGCAAGAAATTGTTTACATTTCTTGCCATAAATCTGAAAATCATCCATGTTGATCTTCTGATTTTTAATTTATAATCGTCAAAGAGATATTTTATGAGATCAAAATGAACATAACTCCTAATTTAGAATGATTTTAGATTATAAAAGATGATATGCAGCAAACAGTGTAGTGCAACAACAATTTGTTTCAGTGAATAAAGTCAAATAAACATAATATTTCTTTATTTTTTATGCAGTTTTATATTTCGCCATCCGTAATATTTTTTAAATTTATTTATTTCGTAAATATTTTTAATTAAATTCTCATTAAAATGAAGAAATGCGCATTATGTATAGTTGCTTCGCTGTTGCGTCTAACGTGGTCGTAATTTCATGCTTATTTGTCTTTTATTTTTATGTTTTGTATAATAGCATTCCTTGCAAAATAGATAATTTTAGTTTTGTAGTGTTGGTTTTGTAAAAAAAACACTTAATTTTTGTTATGCAAAATGTCATTTTTTAAAGAATAGCGATATAAATATAAATCTTTTGTTATGTCGACAAAGAGGACATTTATTTGCACACACAATTCAATAGGAAACGAAAGTTTTGTTGTTTTCTTTAAAGAACTAAACCGTTTTTGGTCAGTTTTCTTATCAATCTCGAGTTAAATTTAAAAAAAAGTAAAAGAGCGAAAGGCTATTTCCGCATCAGGGGGCAGTTCCGTATTTATCGAGTCACTTCTATCTCTCCTCACTATTTTTTACGATTATGACACAGTTTGCAGCTATTGTTCGGCAATTTTCAAAATCAGGAAGACAAATTTTGTTCGTAATTCAGATACGTATCGAAAGTAAAGTTATATTATCAACAGATAATAATTACCAGAAGAGATTTTTATCGAGCATAATAATTTTTTTTCTTCCATTTTAATGATACCGCATCTCAATTTAATTAAATATTTGAGGTCGATTAACCTATTATTTTCTTCCGTAAAACATACTTATACAATTTTAAGCATACCTGTACTGTTTAAGATTACATTAATGGAAGAATGGGTTGTATTTTAAGCTGTCGTGATGTGATGTTCACATTTTTTCACCTGAAATTAAAGATTTAACTGTGCTACTAATGGGTACAAGTTTTTTTGAATATATTCCTAAGCACGACTATAATGCAGCTTGATACGTTCCATTTACTGCATTTTCAGTATAATTAAAATTTTTTCTGAATATTTGAGAACATTTATGAAATAGATTGAAGTCAATCCTGATTCACTCTTCCGAAGGGTATATGCAAAACATATTTTTATGCTTGAAAAAATAAGCGACTCAATAAAATTCATAAGTTTGCTGGAAGTATTTAACTATCAAAAATGCTCTTCTAGCATGAAATTTAATTTTAATACTCAAATATTAAGTTGAAACAAATTAATAATTTTGCCAAAACTCGCTAAACAAACATTAAAGTTTGGTTTAAAATCATTAAAATTTATTTTACACAAGACTTTATGAAAGCAAACATAATCCATAATAATTTTTACAACTGCTTCTGCTATAAAAATCGCATTTTTTAATTGTTAAACTTCGTAACTTGTATACTTAATATGTATATGTTACAGAGGTAGTCAAACCTGAACATGTTTGTCAGAAACACTCAGGTCATTCACAGAAATAGAAAGCACATTTATGTCAGAACAGCATTGGCTTCGGGCACACACACATAGCAAAAAATAACACTTCCACTATCAGAAATTAGTAATAAAAATGCTCGCTTTTAATATTTCTTTTCAGTTTTAAATGATAAAGATTCATCTGTCGAATAATTCTTAACGTGATCTACTTTCCTTACAACAATGCACATATTTCTTTTTTTTATTTCTTCATGTCGTCCTATTGTTAAACGAACGATATTTGATTAGTTATTTATAATTATGCCACATTAAATTCGCAGCAAATCAACTCATTAAGGAAGAAAATTGGGTCAAAACTCAAAAAAAAAGAAATGTGTAGAAAACATAATATACAAATAAATTTTCAGCAATTCCTGATTTGGTTCTTTCTACTTATTGCTATAAAATTAAAAATATTTTAATGTACACTTAAAATTCATTTATGTGCAATTTACTACGGAAGATTATGCTTTTTTAAATATTTTTTTGACAATTTATGCATAATTAAGGATTTGGTGATACTGTTATTTTAAAAAATCAAAGATTACTTAATGGCTAATCATTTTTTTCGGAAATTTATATCATCATTTTATACCTATTTGTATGATGATTATGGTTAACTGGCACAGCTTCTTAATTAACTATATCGAATTTATAAGAAGAAGAAAAAAAAACATGTTCGTCGACTCATTTCAATATCAAGAACACGGAAAGAAACACAATAGTTAGTGATTTAGAACATGCATTTTTGCACAATTTCTGTATCTAATCTGAAGCGAATATGTTTACTTCTTCCATTTTTTCCCTTAGACAATGAGTAATCTAAGGCAAAAAGTCGCCCTTAATTGATAAAATGAACAACTTAGTGAAGAATATCAGCAAAAAAATGGCGGTGAATAGAAGCAGTCACGGTCGATTGACGAAATGTTTAACCATTAGCGAGAAACGACAGTCCTGTAAAATTTAAACTATGTAAAACTTTCAGCAATAAAACGTTGTGATATTTAATTTTGTTATTGTTTAAACTGTTTCAGGTGTTTATAGCGTATAAAATGACACACCATTAGTTATACTATATATTTCTCCTTGTTGAGAAGTTTACATAGTTTCAACCACGTGTTTCGAGGTCAAACTTGGTAAGTAGGTTCAACGAAAGACCCAGTTCGCCTAGTAGAACTGCATGTTATGATGTAATAGAGAAATTTCTACCTTGGAGGTGTATGACATAAAATAATCATTATTAATTAATAAAATTATTGTTGATTATATTCAGCAAATCTTTCTGTATTTTGTATTATATTACTATGAAATTTTTAATATTTTTTATATAAAAAAATTATGTTATTTATATTAATTCCAACAATTCATTCGGGAAAAATATGATTTTTTGGAAGAGCATTTGCTCTACTATTATTTTCACTTGAAGACAGCATCTGAAGTCAGTTAGTAATCTTATTACTAGAAGATTACTATACTCTCCTATAGACTTAATACTGACTTCCGATGCTGTCATCAGGTTTGTTATAGTTTTTTTTTATCCAAACTAGTACTATTGTATCAAATTCGGTGATATAATTATACAGATAACATAAAAATTCATCATAAATTATAAAAGTTTAATACGGAAAACAGACAAGTGAAATCATCCATCAAATTTTGGAAGCTTAAAAAATGATTAAATTCAATAAAAAAAAATTATGAAAAAGTTTCATGTGGGAAACTAATTCTGCTCGTTTTACCAATTAAGATGAAACTATTCTCATTATTTCAGTTTCGACTCACCTTGTACTTTTAATTCGATCCTTTTTCAAACTTTATAGCAACATGCTGTCTACAGATTATGACCTACTGGGTCACCATCTATTCCGGATTGACACACAGACCCACAGATGAACGAGACTGAACGCTCCACATTCGCAACTGTAGAACGACTCCGCTCAACTGACAGGATAAGGAAGTGGAACACGTGGTTTGTCTACTCCATGGTGTTCCAGCAATTGTCACTACGCCCCCTATTTTCTTATCCCCACAGGCCTTTTAGGAAGTGGGTTGATGCGAGTAACGTTTGTAAAGTAACAACAACAAAAAAAAACCTTTCACTCGTTTGATACTGCAGGAAGTAAAAGTGGCTTGCATTCGAAAATAAATCGAAAGACCACACCAACAAGAAAAAAGGCAAAGTAGGAGGGTAACTGGCCTTGCTATACGAGTTTATATCAATCGATATTATCGGTTTTTTATAGCTATAAATATATATATATATAGGCACAGACACATACATATAAATAAATTTCTATATAAGGCTGTTTAAGAAGATAATAGCGTTTAGAAACTCGAAATACTCAGATGAATTAATCAGTACAATGAACCATAGTTAAAATATGTAAAATAAATATGTAAAATCTTCCAAATTTCACATTTATATAACATTCTGATTACATTATATATCATTCAAAAACATCAGAAATTTGTCCATGCACATCAACAATTTTTTTTAAAGAATTTTATTATTTTTACTGTTTATTCTTCTTCATTCCTTATTTATGATTGCAAAATTGGTAATTAGAATTAAAAAATTTCATTATTAAAAAAAAAATGTAAGCGCGGTTATTGTCACTACTCTTTAGTATCCTCACTTCTAAGGCAATCTTCACTTTTAATTCTAAGGTATCTTCACTTTTAAGGCAAAGCTCTCGTTTAGAGAAAACGTTGTGCAACAACCATATGAAAACCAGTTAAAATAGGTCTACCTTTTACGTATAATTAAAGGTTTTTCTTACTTTATTGTTGATATACACATGAAAATACTGAGCAGATATGATGAGCAATAACGTAGATAGCCTACTTGATCAATAACGAATCGTATCTATTAATAATCGATCAGTCATATTATGTGGTTATTAAAATGCAGCATTCTTTTATATATTAATTCATTTTATCCCTCAAAATAGGCCATTTTTATGCAAAAAAAAATGTAATCAATAGCCCAAATAATTATACAAATGTTATATTTCTGAGGTTATTTTATGTGAAAAACTGCATTTGCATAGTCTGTACAGTTTTTCTTCGCAGCGTAAAATATTATACTTTACATTAAATTCTTAATGACTCTTAAGAGGAAAAATGTTTCACATCATAACTCATAAAATAAATTCTTACTGAAGAAGAAATAATATATGATTAAAAATATGGTAAAAATGATTTAGGAAAATTTATTATTTTTTAAACAATTAAATATATAAAATTTTACCTTAATATCATTCAAACGTGTTATTAGGATAAATTTTCAGCATAAATTACTAATAATATGACACGTTGGCCTATCTGTTTAAAGGAAACTTTAAAGTTCAAAGACAATCATGTTCACTAACTATGAATTGCAACATAACCTCTATCGTTGTGCTTGTTACAATTTTTCATACTATGCATATCTCGCATACAATATGCAAAACATAATGATATGCTTTTAAGTAATTTTTTAAATATCTTAATGTATTTTTATTAAAAATTATAAGCCTTGATGAATAAAACGCATTGTTCTCTTTTTGCAGTACTTATACGTGATAAGGTGGTATCAGTGATTATTTATCCCCATGTTCTTTTTATTTTCTTCTTAATAAAAAATATCTTAATGTATTTTTATTAAAAATTATAAACCTTGATGAATAAAACGCATTATTCTCTTTTTGCAGGATATAAGTGATAAGGTGGTATCAGTGATTATTTATCCCCATGTTCTTTTTATTTTCTTCTTAATAACGGAAAATCGTAGGAATGAAATGAAGGCAACAAAATGAAAAGATACAAAAAACATTTTGTCAATAATGATAAAGTTTCCTCGAAAACTTCCCTATTTATTTAAGAATGTAAAGAGCTATAGTAACTTTCTGTGTTGCAAATAAATCAAAATGTCTTACAGGAATTCTTGAATATTGAAAAACATAAACTATAGTGAAAAATTGTTAAAATGAATCGATTATTATTGAAATAATTACCATTATCGAAGTATATCTTGGTAATATTTATATTTTGTATGCATTAGTTCAATAGTGATATTCATAAATTTACTATTTCCTTGAAGTTTTCATTAATAATTATTTCTTAATCTTATTTAAATCTGGTAAGAAACATCAACTAAATTCAGAAGATCTTGCATCAGTTAATAAGAAAATTCAGTAATTAATTTTGTTATTTTATTAATTACAAAATGATAATGCATGTTTCATCTCATGACCATAGAAATGATAAAATTATAAATATTCAAGCAAATGGAAGTCTCTTATATGCTTTTTGTATATATTTTCTGGCATGATTAAAAGAATTATTGAAAACAACATTATGGTTCAATGTTGTTATGATAAGATCTATCAAATTTATCAGTTCATCAGTACTTCTGAAACTTCATCTGTGTTTATTCATCCTATTTTTAAAATGAAGAGAACAATTCTATAGGATTTAACTGAGGAGAATCAATATAGAAAAAGCTGACGAGTATTCTGTAATATTCTATTCACTTAACTGATGAAGAAACTTGTTTATATATACAGGTGCTTTGGTTACTGTAGTTAATACGCCATATCACACAAGAGATACATTATCTGGAGGTGGCCACTTGTAGAGCCCATCACAGGCTGGCCAACACCCATAATGGGGGTTCAACAGGCCAGGCCCAGATCTTTCTTGAAAAATGGTGGTGTGGGACCCGGATTTGAACCCGGATCCTTCAGGTGATACGTCATAGCTTTTCAATGCGGTCATCCACCAACATATATAGGTAGTCCTTGACTGATAATGGGTCTGTTTTGAATCCCACTATCTTAAGCCGGAAAGATCGTAAGTCGTAAATGCCGAAAATTTATGAATTTATCATTACTAATATTTAATTTATATATTAAAATTAAATAAAATACCAAAAAAGTAGAGAATATAAATAAAAAATTACGTTATTAGCAACATGTATGCAATATTCAATGCCAAATATTTTTCATTGCAACTCATTTTCATAACAAAAATTTTTTTTCTTTTCTCATAGTGAACTTGACATTAATTTAACATACATTTATGTTTTATTCTTATATGTAAATATAAAAAATTTTTGAATCTTTTCCTTATTTTCAGTACATTTTTTGTGAAATTATCTATATATTTTTCATTGCAACTCATTTTCATAACAAATTTTTTTTCTTTTCTCATAGTTAACTTGACATTAATTTAACATACATTTATGTTTTATTCTTATATGCAAATATAAAAAATTTTTGAATCTTTTCCTTATTTTCAGTACATTTTTTGTGAAATTATCTGCACTATATATATAATTATAATCATTTTAAATTAATGAACTTAAAGTCCTCTATCTATAGCATTAATATACTGTTAAGTAAACATTATTTACACTTATTACTATAATATTTAATCATAGAAAAAGTTAAGAAAGTAAAGTATTTCATTTGATGCATCTTTAAATTATTATTTGAAGAAATAAAATGTGTTTCAATGTCATGTATATCCTACGAATTTGTGACAAGGAGGCCCAAAATCATACCGGATTCTTGGCGGAAAAAGTTAAGAAAGTAAAGTATTTCATTTGATGCATCTTTAAATTGTTATTTGAAGAAATAAAATGTGTTTCAGTGTCATGTATATCCTACGAATTTGTGACAAGGAGGCCCAAAATCATACCGGATTCTTGGCATTCTTCAGCCTCAAGGCATTAAAAAAAATGATCAAAGTTGAGTTGCTGAATGTTGGGGAAAATATGCCAAATTTGCAAATTTAAACATAATTAATTGCTTAGTTTAACTGTTAAAACGATTAGTTACATAAATAATAAGTAATTACTACCATCATTTACTTCATTTTATTATAAAGAAACAAGGTTTGACCTAAAAAAATAATTTGTGCAAAGTACGAATTTAGCACAACTCCCAGAAGCTGTATAATTTTAATAAAAATAATTATTCAAATAAAAAGAAAAATTTATTATTTTTTATTTATAATAATTTTTGATATTTATTTTCAAACAAAAATTCATTCCGAATAGTTTTAATATTGATTTACAAAAAAATATATAGTAATATTTTGAATAAAAAATAGTTTTCTGCTATAAAACAGTTTTACATAAAAGTAAACATTTTTCACTGTAATTAAACATCAATTGTTATCCCTGGTACTTCATTGCAATCCTTGTATACAGTAAAATATCAAATGTCACTATTTTTGAATGTTTATATACAAAACACACGATAATTATATACATGTCCTTATCGTAGTAATCACAACTGATAATTCGTTTTCTTTTTTTTTTTTTGCATAAATCTTGGTGATGAGATCCTGAAATTTCTTGATTACTCTCATATATCACGCCAGCGTGTATGCGGACAAGTTCATTTTTTTCGAGCACCATCTGCAATTTTCTTCGCAATATTTGCTATTATCACGGTCACAGTCGAACAATCTTCTCACCATTTCGAGTAATGAGGTCATTATGTGGTAGTTAGTAGAGATTTGACGATATCCAGTCTGAAGAGCTGCTAACACGATGATATATACCTGGCTGATATTGCTTTGCACAGGAATATCCTGCCGAAACAATGCCAATCAAATACCAAACTCCATAGCTGTTTATCATCAGAGGTCCACCAGAATCACCCTAATAACAAATAAAATTATTAAAATTTAATATAAAATTTATAGAAGACTTTCTACATACTAAATTCATATTTTATGTCATAATTCCTCGATTTATTTTAATAAAACATGCTTAATCGGCAATTATATAGTTGCATTATGCTACTTCTTACGTAATGTTAAAAAAAATAGTTCAATAGATCCTTAATCATCAGCCAACATCGAAAATGTGTACAAAAAAACTCCTGTCACACGTTTATCAGCTGAAGATAATCTTGTGCATTAGCCATTTTATAAAATCGAATTAAACGTTTGGCATTTTTCTACCTTGCATACCTAACGAAGTATGAAACACTCCATTCACTTACTTCCTCATACAAAATACAAGAAAAATACAATAGATGCCCTGTATAGATAAAACTCATATCGGATCGCTCAATATGTGAAAAAGATGGAAAGAAACATCATATTCTATTCGACGTAATTGAAATACTCTTTTTTAGATGGCTAACGTTGTGTAGAAACTTTCAGGAACTCCACCACAGTCATTATTTTCAGGAAGAGTAACCGTTTTGTGTGAAAATAAAACTGAGAAATAAAATTTATTACCAAACTGTAAAATAGAAGTTAAATAAAATGGTTATTTAAAGTATTCGAAACAGGAAATATTGAATTATGTCAGGAAGCGATACCTACATCTGGTATAAATACATTATTATACCCACTTTTTATTCTGTTCTTAATAATCTCATATTGTTAATACAGTAATTAAATTTAGTTACAAACCTGGCACGAGTCACGACCTCCAAATTCGTAACCGGCGCACAGCATTTCATCGTATATTCTTATATTGATACCACGTCTTCTGTGCCACGTTTCGCATATTTGGTTATTGATCACAGGTACAGGAACATACTGCAAAACTTTAGGACGAAGTTTTGAACCTAGAATATAAAATTTTATTTCGATATTATTCAAGTACATTACTTCTTTAAAAATATTTATTTTTTCATATTTATATTGTCAAAAATTTTAAAATTAATAGTTAATAGCTTTCAATTTTTTTTATTTATTTAATTTTTAGTTATTAGGGGATACTTCCATACGGAGCAATGAAAACTGTACGCAATAATATACTAATTACTTATAACATTGAAATCATTTACAAATAAATACATACTATTATTATTATTATATATATAATAGTATAATCAGCTATCAGCACTACAGTATTATAGATATACTACAGTACTATCATCAATACAAATCTATATATATATAACAATAGCATGTATTATATAACAAACTATTATAACTTATATATATATATACAAAACGATTGAAAAAAATTTGGTCATTTTATATATAATACTGTATAATATAAAATAATTGAATTTCTTCATATAATCAGAACACATTGATAATTTTATTACATAAAGGAGCAGTTCAATCTCTTTAATAAACGCACCTTTTTGTTATATATAAATATTCAACTACACATAGAAACTAAATAAATTTTCCATGCACAATATAATTAATTAAGTTACGCTTATTAGTTCCTCTGGTAGTTTATCACAACAATGAATTAGAGAGATATACAGTGATACCTCGGATCACGAACGTCTCGGTTCACGAACAAATCGGTTTACGAACGTTGCACGGACTAGCAAACCTTGCATAAGATTGATAAACAGCAGAGTGTTCGAGAATATAACAAACAGATGCCACGTGATCTCAATTGCGGGAGAGGATTTGGCGATTTCGTCGCTTTTCTCTGTCTTCTCGGCTTGTCGTTTTGACCCCCACCAGAGCTTATCTGTGCTTGTCGACATACACCAGGGATGGTTCGAATGTATAATAATATAACCAAATATTCGGTCTTTCACCGAACGTATTTGGTATGTGTCGACATTCACCGGAGAATATTGACATTCTCTAATCGGTCTTCTCACGGTAACATATATAAGGTCCTAGAGCCATAAGAAATGCAAAAAATTCATTATTAATAACTCATTCTTGAATTGCCCTCTTGTGAAGCGTGCGCCTCACGTCGGGAACCATGGAGAAATGAAATTAGAATTTAGAAGTAATTAGAAATAAGCCACTCCATGTTTCTACGCTTGGTTCCATCTATTGACAAGTAAATCATTTTATTTCAAATTATTAGTGATGTTAATATAGTAGTTGTCTATGCAGATGGTTATGAGGTTTTTGTGTGCCATATGTTATCCGTATGATTTTAGGAGGTTACTTTACAAAAAAATAATATGATAATAAAAATAAAAATAATTTTGTTCTATAAAGGCTAAGAACACGAATTTGAGTTCGTTGAACTGAAACCTTAGGTGTTGCTGTTGTTGTTGTTATTGTTTGGTAGGATTTAATGACTCAAGTGCCATCGGCAACATACACAAGATGATCTTTTCTGTGACTCTTCTTTGTAACTGGAGGTTGCTAAGAGTGGCACTTTTTAGTATCTCAGCATGGGCCTTTCACATTCTTAGGTTCTGAGGTTAGCCGTGAAGTGAAGACTATAGTTCAAGGAGCCGCACCCGTTACATGGCAAGAAACGCTTAAACACGTAGTCATTCGACCGATCATGAACTCGATCAGTTTTATTGAAGTCGAAACTATAAAAATTATCGAATTCTGAACTGGAAAGTAGTCAGCCGGGTGGAAACTTTTCGGCTTTCCATCCAGAGAAGGATTTGGTTTCCGTACCTTGGAAAATTATTCGCAAGATCCGAGCCTTCTCATCGATCCTCTACTTCTATACTGCGACTGTTGCCTCTACAGGGACGGAAAACTTGTGGTAGGAATATTTTCGTTTCATTATTTAATTGATCAACGATCATAAAGTGGCGTCATTTATTGGAATTAAAGAACTTGATAAACAAGTCATTCACAATTAGGGCATAGAATTACATAGATCAAAATATTCTCGGATGCGTCAATTCAATTTAAGAGTTAATACAATTCAGCAATCAAATAGAATTTTGGCGTCAATACCAAGAAGAGAATTGATAAAGAAACGCAAAATTCATCTGTTATTAGGAAATTTACCTGATAGCTGCGTAGTAAAGCGTTTGACTTGTTAAACTATTGGCATAATAAACGATTAGTAAAGTTGACCGAGTTCAATATCGAGTATCATTCCTCCAGATATTTTTAAGAAGGATTTGAATGCAGTTTATTGAATCCATCCTTCATCTGACAGCTTCATGTTTGAGCTATCATGGATAGGAGCGTCACGGGAGGACATTGGAAAGCCTGCTACTAGATAAGATAAAAAGAGCGCTGTTAAATCATTTGAGAAACTCTTAAGAGGGATTTAAAAAATGTTAAGTTGAATATACATAACTAAAGAATAAGTATAATGATTGTTTTCATTGAATTATTCTATTCTAAGCGATATGAGGTCTTTCTACCTTAAAATAAAAATTGCCACTTTCTAACTGAAGATTTGAAAATGGAAGGTATTTCAGTTCCCATTATAGGATACTCATACTACTGTTGGACGGATTCGAAAGATAGGATTCCTTATATTCTTTACACCACTTTTCATTCGGTGAGTATTAAGCGGTGGCCAGCCACCCGAGGAAGGTAAAGTTTAACAACACGGACCTGAACCTCTTCTGAAATACTTTTGGAGGTAGAGGACCTGGGAACTGAATTCATCCTTGTCGCTGGATGGTCGCGGTGGAAGCGTACTGTGCTTCTATCCCGTAGAATCTGGTTTCAGTTCCTGGGTCTCACACCTCCACTTTATTTCAGGAGAGATCCGGGTCCAGTTTATTGAACCGATCCTTCACCTGATTTCTGACTCCACTAGAGGTGTGAGGTGGTCTGTGGTGGACAATGGAATGCCCTGCAGTTATTCGATGAAATGGAAAGCGGCGTAAAACAACAACAAAAAAAAGAACCCGAATCTTTCAGGTGCTAAACAAGGATGTTATTATGTGGCCATCTGGTCGATAGAAATATGAATCGTCCATTAATTAAAATATTTCTGTTAGAAGCAGTATTATTCTTATATAAAATAATAGTTAAAGGTTATTCACAAATACTGTATTATATTAAACAGTATTTTAATAAAAAATTGTTGGCATTTTCATTCTATTATTTTTGATTTTATTGTATAATGTTATAAAATTTTCATACTCTTATACGCCTTTATAAAATATGCGAATTAGAACTTGAATTAGATAAAATAACAGAACTTAAACCCTACAGTATTAGGAATACAATATATAGAGAGCAGAAAACAGTTGACAGACATTTATTTTTATATATAAGAAGGCAATGCAAGCATACCAATTGAATTGAATAAACATTTATTGATTAATTTGTTAAATACTGCAATTACTTATCAATTCCTGCAATTATCGTTAAATAATATAACTAAAATAAAATTTAATCTGAAGAAAAATTTAATAAACATTTACATAATACGTGAAAACTCATAATATAAAATATAAGCAAAACTATGTTATAGATATTTGCAAATGATATATTATTATTAGTAAAAAGTAGTAATAAATATTTTTATATGTACAATAATAAATAAATTGATTGACAGCAATATAAATTTCTATAAATTAATAAAATATGACAGTTCATATTAAATATATATCAGCAAATAAAAAATTTAACAATTAGATTTTATAAATTAATAAAAATGTTCAACACTTTAAAAATTAAAAATTAATTATATATTTTATTTAAATAATAATATTTTTAATAAAAAAAATTTTATATGTTTATAAATTTATTACAAAATAGTTTAGAAAAATTTAACGGCAATTCCCACAATTAAAGACATTTTAATTTCTGTACTTTAAATAAAAGTATAAAATAAATTTTAATTAATAACTGGAAATGTTTAAGTTATAATCTAACTTTCAAAACAATATATATATTTTTTTAAATTGATACTTGAGAACTTTTCTAATGATACTCTTGAGATCTTGTTAAATTTCTATTTTCTGCTGGCAATATAATTGTTGCAGTTACGTTAATGAGATAGCTAATTTTGTTTAAAATGAATACATATTTTTATTTTTTTTTTAATTTTTGAATTTTAGTATACAGCTCCTTTCAAGCAATTTATAATTATATAAAAGATTCGGGTTAATATTTTAAATACCCGAACGAGATTAATTATGAAAATTTTTCTGCAAGTTTTCATAATTATGATTCATCTTTGAGATCTCGTATCATAATGACAAAGGCCATTATGAAAGAGATTTAAATTTTATAATATCTATTAGGTTGGTTTTTTTTCTTTTTTCTAATATGTAAAAATATTTTAAATATAATTTACAGTAGACTGCAATTGTTTTGAAAGAAGTATAATGTTCAAAAATTTTTAACTGATTACATGATAGCTATAGACAGTATTATTATAAGTATCATAGAAAATTCAAACTTAGTACCGTTATTCATAGATTTAGACTTAACTAAGACATTTGAGATAATAATAATCAGCATTATTACATTAAAATAACAATGCTGAAAAGATGTAACCTGTAACTAGTAGAATATTATATAGATACTACTACACAGAATTAATTATAATAATAAAAATAAGCAACTTATAGTATCATCAATACAATATAATGAATTTAAGTAAATCTATTTAATAATTCTGTATGATAAGCTGGTTTGATATAGCATCATGTATATGATAGTCAATTTTAGTTAAGAATCACAGTTATCGTTAAATAAAAATATGAATATAAATAAATAAAATAATATTAAAGAAAATTAATAATTAATGAAGATAAGTCGAGATAATATTACTTTATGAACTTGTTATGCAGTTTCGAGTTTGATGCAGTTAATGAATATTTAAAATATTCACAAGTAGCCATTTATCATCATATAAACAACGATATAAAAATTATATGCGTGCAACTCAATAAAACTCTAAATAATATTTGCAAATTATCATGATGATTTATATCAATTTATTATAATAATCTATATGTAAAAAAGAATAAATAAAGTCATATTTCTTTTTCTTTTCATTGTGTTTATACATTATAATCCTTAAATGGAGAAAAAAAAAATTAATTTTAGAGAATTTTATTAAATCATATTATGAGAAGTATTGTATATAAATAAATTTATGTAAATAAAAACAAATCAAATTCATTTGCTCTTCTTAAAATGCATATTGATGTTTGGATAATACTCAATTAATATTTTTCAAGTGAAAATTAAGTGCAATATTTTATTTTCATAAAAATTTAGAAATGAATAAAAATGTAAGTAATGTTTTAAGGATAATAATAACGTTATGAACAATTTTTACAGAAAAAGTCCTTTCAAATGACCATATCATCTTTTATAAATGATAAATATTTTCAAACACTGTAGGTTATATAGAATATATTAATTACCGAGCATCATTATTTTATTACAGGATCATAGAAAGAGAAAATTAGTCATCGCCTAATTAGAACAGAATATAATGATCATCTAAAATTTGTGTGTTCTGTGATATGTTGTTGTTATGAGATTCTTGTCTATTGCTGTTAATTTAAGATGATCTAACAAAAAAATTCTGAAGCTATTTGAACATTTTAGTAAAAGATATGTAAAATTACTTCGAATGATTATAATACTATAATATAATGTCATTCGAGTGAGACGAATAGCTTTAGATATTGTAATTTAATTTTTGAATAGTCTCCATCTTATAACGAGATCATGTAGCATCCTGAAAATTAACAGATATATAGGTTGGACAATAAGGAATAATTTTTTTGAAATTAGAACAATCTGAAATGTTTGATTCTGAAGCTATCTTGGTGACAGACGAGAAACTTAATGTCAAACAACCTATTCATTATTTTCAATAGGTTCGATTCTCTAGTGGGTTCCAGTATTGTGTTTGCGAATTTTATTCAAATCGCGTATGACAAGTAATCGGACAGATTGACGGACAGATTATTCATATATTCTTTAATTATATTTTGGAACGGAAAGGAGCAAAATGATCAAAAAAGACAAATAATCAAAAGTATATCTCTATTGATAACTATGCTAGATATTATTAATCAGTTGAATATAATAATATATTTTCAAAAATTTCCATATGTTTAGAAAATATTAAAATTAATTTATAGAATTTTAAGAGAAAATTATTTCTTTATCAATGCATGATTATTATAATAATAGAATTTTTAAGTGCT
The DNA here is from genome assembly GCA_000484575.1 of Olivierus martensii. Taxonomy (NCBI): domain Eukaryota; kingdom Metazoa; phylum Arthropoda; class Arachnida; order Scorpiones; family Buthidae; genus Olivierus; species Olivierus martensii. Next base: position 17,921 of record AYEL01078323.1, read on the forward strand.
GTATATTAATAATTGAATATTTTAAAATTAACAAATATTAATTTATACTTCGATAAAAATGTAAATGTGCTTAAAGAGAATTTTAGAATCTGTTTTTCCTTTTCTTGGTTTGATTTTATATTGATATGTGTTCACTGCATTACTCAATGAGTTATATAATAATCCATGTAAAAGACTTAACATTACCTCACACTATTCTGGTAATTTCAAATAAATAAACTAATAATATCACTACAATTATTCATTAAATATATATACATACATTTACATATTTAAATTTTTTTAAATTTTTATTAAATATAAAATGAAATTATCATTCTAATAAAAATTTATTAAATAGACTAAAACTGAATGATTAATAAACAAGAGAAAAAAAAATGATAATTTTGCAGAACTTTGAAGATTTCTGTGAAATTTATGAACAAATTTTAAGTTTTCAATGAAATACTAAGAAAATAAAGCAGTATTTTTTTTTTTTAGACAATTTATACTTAATGGTAGTTTCTTCCTTAATCTCAATATGTTATGAAAACTATCTTAACTTGTAAAAATCCATTTATCCTGTAAACAGATCTAAAATCTTTTCTTAATCATCTTTTTTCTCTCAGGAGATATGAGAGACGTCGACAACAACAACGTCTCTCCCAATCTCCCGAGTGACAAAGAAGATTTAGATCAAAAATAAATTACAAAAGTAACAATAAACCCATTCCGATAAAATTTACTTTTACGAAAATATTTTCATAATTATATCCTATTACTCACCAGACTAATTTTATTTAATTATAATTTTTCTATTATAAAAATTTTCTTTTCAAATTCTAAGCATGCAAAATGTCACTTTTATTCTTCCGTACATGTAAACGTATTATTTTTCAGTTTAAAAATATTTAATGATGCAGCGAATATAAAGCAAATTAGAATAAATTACATTGACTAATGAATCAAGGTAATAATTTCGTAGTAGAAGTTTTGTTTTCCAGTAATTTCCCTTTATAATTTACTTTAAGGATGATAATATATTTTTAAAATAATAATAATATCTCAGTAGAATATTTAAAAACAAACACTTCTACTATATCGCAAGATTATAAAATTTATTCGATATATTTGTAAAGATTTATTCTTCAAAATTACTCACTATTTACTTAAACGTTAAAACAATAATGATATTTCCAAAGAGTATTTAATTCATTTTCTATTTATTTATTTACGGAAAGATTATACCATAAATTAAATTTTTAATTGTTAAATTTAATTAATTTTTCCATCAACTTCGTTCAGTAATTAAAAACATTAATTAAAATACCCGAAATAAAAACGAACTGTTCGATTATAATTAAAAATTTTTAAACGCAATATTTATTATAAATCATGCAATAATCATGATAATTTTCAATCTATACAAGATTAGGAGCCAAAAAAATAAATAAAAACATGCATAACACCTGATATAATTATTTTTCACTGTAAACAGACTGATTATAAGTTATCATTAATTAAATTTTATTATAACTTTCTGCAAGCAACGTAGCAAGTTAATTGCATAAAAATAGGCTGAGGGGATTTAATAACTTCTCAAAAATATTATAAACGAAAACAGCCTGTAATATTCGATATAAAAACATACATAAAGACCTAATATTTGCATATTCAAAATTCAATTTTTTGCATCAAATCTCGTATTATCAATCACGGATTTAAAATAGACTTGGAAATAAATTCTTATACACTCTTAGGAATTTATATAGAAATAAGATCGTCCCTGCTATTGGAGAAATAATCTGTGACGTCACGAAATAATATGGAAGGAAAAAAAATTCCTTTTTCCATTCTATTACTTTCGTCTCGTCTTACAGAAATGCAGAAGCTGAAAAGTAGTGAAAAATGATCTGATGGTTATTGCTATTTTCAAAACATATTATATAAAAATATATATATATATATATATACATGTATATGAATTAACGAAGGTTATTTAGGTTTCTGTTTCTATTTAAAATAAATTTATAATGAATTTTTTTTCCTTTATAATCTATTAAACTGGATCTTTGAGTGTAGATATTTTCTCAGGTTCTTATTTATGGGCAGAAGAAAAAAACATTTTTTATCTTGCCTCATTCAGTAGTAACTGAAAAACTTGTAAAATAAATAAATCAATTAAGATTTAAAGAAAATAAACTAGAATCAAAATAGCTTCAAAGACATATATAAGTTTAAATATTATATCATTTATTTATTAATTATTTTTAATAATTAATGAATAATTTTTCTCTAAAAATGAATATGTAACGAACGTTTTGAATATTTATAAACAAGTAGAGAAGGAATAAATTTTTAATTGAGTTTTCATATTTCATATGCGTAGATTTAAGTATTTGTTTATTATTTTCGTTCGGATGCATCTTAATTGCTTATTTTAAAATTTAATATAACTAATTATCAAAGCACATATAGTATGGAAAGACTAATTATTAAAAATTATTATTTATTAATTTTTAAAACAAAATAGATAGTAAACATCCAATTTAAAGATAAATTTATTTATTAATGCGAAAACATATCTGGTAAATTATCTTATTATTTCTTAAATGTTTAGAACTGTGACTAATCAAAAATTATTAAAATGAAACCTTCATGATAATTATATATTTAGCAATGTTATCTACAATTATGCCTATTATGAAATTTGTTAGATCCTATATATTTCTAAATATTTCAATATACAAATAGTATTTACAATATTAAATAATTAGCAAAGTTTGCTGAAAAACGTAAACTTGTTAGAAAGTCCGAATATATTAATTAATTTGCATTTTTATCAGGGGCACTCTTCAGATTTTCTGGTTAATCCCTTCTTTCTTGATTTTTTCACAATTTTCAATACATTTTATTCAGATATCATGCGAATGGGCTATTCTGATCCATTCAAACTCCTTTATAAACAACCTGATGATGTAGAATGGGATGCAGTCGGCTGAATAGATCCCTCCTGAAAAATTTGGATCACAGTTTTCCTCTTATTCGTCCCATGTGAGACAGATTTTAATGAATTAAATTTGATCTTATTTTCCGTTATTTTTGAATAAATTCTGCTATGCACTAAACATTTTCTCGAATATTTTTGGACATATACTAATCGGATTTTAATATAAAAAATCGATTTCTACCTGAAAATTTATTAACGAAATTTCAAATGATAAATTTTCAAAAACAATAACGTTTTTGTAACAAATGTATTACGATAATGTATAATTTCTGAAACGAGAAAGAACACAAGCAAAATCTTTGAAATATTCGTTTAAAATTAATTTAGCATATATCTATATTTTTGATTATTTAGAAATAATAAGAAAGAATTTAAAGATTGTTTATTAGATCGCAATATATTTTTAATATTATTCGTTTAATGTACAAAGAAAAGAAGTATATATACATTCATAAAAAATTGCTAAAATTTCGAAGATTTTCTTGCAATATAACCAAGAAGAGAAACAATTTCAGATGATTATATTAAGCATAAATTTTTTTGTAATTAAATTTTCACAATTATCTTAAAATCAGTCTGATATTTAAAATTTTTCATCTAAAATCTAATTAATTTTATATAATTTTCTATAAGAAAATTATCAATAAGTATTAATGCCATGGTCAAAAATGTGCATTATATAAATATAACGTTATATATCTCGCTATTTTCATTTAAGACATAAGAAAACTTTCATCAAGCCACAAGTCTACTGAAAGGAACAGAGAAAAAAGGAAAATCTTACTTTGTATTACTGTAATGTAACCTAAAACATCAAAAGAAAAGAATATTGAGCTCATGTTCAGTCCAATATACTGTTCCATTATCGACTAGCTTCGGCATTATATGTATTGTTTTTGACTTTCTTGTGACTAAATTAGGCTATCGTTTTCCTATCTAAAATATCAAATGCATTTTTTTGTTAGATATAATCAATTTTATTGATTTTATATCATTTCAGGACTGTACTATTGTTTATTTTATAACAACATGAAGGAAACGTCTATCTCTCTCAACATGATATCGATCATAGAAATAAGAGGTAAACAAATTTATTCATTTATAAATACAAATTATTTCTTTCGAAAATTTAATTTACTGAAACTTAATACCAATTTTTCATTTTTAGAATTATTATTTAGTTAACAGTCTCGGTTCATAATTAAAATTTATATTTTTAAAATTCGATAATTGCTTCTGCTAAAGGAACTTCGTTCTTCCTTTCTAAAAATTTTTATGAGATTTTAGCAGATTAATTATCTTAAAATTCAAGAATATATCACATAAAACTATTTGTAATTTAATATATTAATTTGAAAAGATTATAAAAAAAGCAATTAACTAGTGGAAATTATAAAACTTTATACTTAATCTGCAATTTTTAATAAGACAATTATTTAATTTTATCATTATAATTGGAGAAAATTTATATTTTTAATTTCCATGAATTGTGAAGATACATATATTGTAAGTTAAGCATAAAATTATCATATACAATAATTTATTTTAATTATATTTAGTTATTAATTGATGTACAATTATTTATATTAAAACTGAAAGATAGGTTGTATATTAAATTTTACACTTATTTAAACCTAAAATTTATATTAGATCTTTGATTTTGTTTGTATATTAACATTAATAATAATTACAGATTAGGCATACTGTACCATTACTTCAGAATGTAAAATATAGCACTTATTTAAATCTAAAATTTATATTAGATCTTTGATTTTGTTTGTATATTAAACATTAATAATAATTACAGATTAGGCATACTGTACCATTACTTCAGAATGTAAAATATAATCGAGGTTATTATTATTTTATAGTCATCGATTTAGATTTTTGTAACTATTCAAGGTCATATGAATAGTTATGTAATTTTTTTTTTATTATAGTGATTAAATAGAATAGAATACATTTATTAATTGCATAAAACATACATAAGTATAAATATCAGGTAGTTTTTACCCATTAAATTTTGAAAGGATATAAAAAAAAATAAATCACTTGCTAATTTAATCAAGTATAAATTCTCCATTAGAATCAATAACATTCTTTCAAACTTGTGAAAGCTTTAAAAATTCAGGTTTAGACAACCTGAGACATGTTTGAACAAGTACGGTATAAAAAGACATTATTTTTGGGATAAACTGGTACAAAAATGAATTAATACTATGACAATATTTAACAATTAAAAGGGATTATCATTGGCTTCAAGCTATTGTTCAGATCCCTCTAACAAACTATGCATTTATAACGCAGTAGTTTAGTTATAAAATATAATAAAATTGAAAATAAATTATATAAAGTACATGAAAGCAACTTAATAAAAAACAATTATGTTATTATTCAAGACAAATCAGACCATAAAAGAAATTAAAAAACACTAAATTAGATGCCAAATGAAGTTATATTAATTTTCAGTACTATGAAGTTAACTTCATTATTTCTATTAATAATTATTATACTGCAATTTTTTATATATATAATAGAAAGCTATTCTTATGGTTAACTTATATAAAAATCAGGATAAATATATATTATAACAAGAAAAATATTTAAAAAAATTAGAAGTTATAATAAGTTCATATAACAGAAAGCGGATGTAAATAAGTGAATGTACGAAAATTTAAAAAAATTTGCTGATATTTACTGATAGAAATGAAAAATAAAAATCAAGATTACGAAGCCAAACATGATGGAGAAATTTTTTAATTTGTACTGTATTTATTAATATTTGATAATCAGTTATTTGCAATATTCTGTTTAGTTGTAACAATAGCAATCATATCGTATTTTTACTGTTATATAAATATATAAAAATATTGTAGTTATATAAGTACATTATTTGTGTTGTTTTTTTTATAGAAATATAAGGTTCGAAGGAAATTTGTCTACTTTAGCAGTTAATGGATGGATATGTGAATGCTGGTTCCTACTATAATTCAGAAACAATTGCTTGGAACAGAATGAAAGATTTCTTAAATTACATATAATTCTTAAAAAATATATAAATTATATTTAAAAGTTTATAGCATAAAAAAGATATTAGATGTGAAATAAATTGAATTTAGAATGCTTGAATTTCATTTAAATAAAAATATCGTAACTCAGTTATAATTATTTTTATTAAAAGATCGGA
>AYEL01078324.1:0-77325 GCA_000484575.1 Olivierus martensii
GTGAAATAAATTGAATTTAGAATGCTTGAATTTCATTTAAATAAAAATATCGTAACTCAGTTATAATTATTTTTATTAAATTAATATATAATATTATAAATAATATTACAGTCTAATCTTTTGACTGCTTATATTATATTTATTCTTATCTAATGTTTAATTTGAACTTTATTATAAAATCCTATGCTTCACACAAGATTTATTGTTATGTAAATTACAGGAGTTTATATTAAATTCTAAATTAAAACAATGAATAAAAATATATAATTAATAAGTCTATAGAAAATTTGCGACAAATTACACATCAAAATACACATCAAATTATTTTAATAGTCGAATTTTTCCTCTTGTGAAATAAAATTATCTCCAAACTCCATTCAAGAAATTTCATTATCTGTATTTTAATTTTCTCATCATAACAAAATTGAGAATTCACGATATCATTAGGGCCTATAATGATATATTTGTCAAAATTTAGTATTAAAATTCTTCATTTATAGGGGTATATTGTTTTAATATTTATTTTATAAATGTTAAATTTTTGTAAGATATTTTTAAATTAATATCTGTTACTCTAATATAAATCTGTTAAACTTTTATCAAAAGTATGATGATTTTTTTAAGCTCTATTATTTTATCATCATTTAATCATTTTTAGACATACAGTGCAATATTTGAGAAAAATACCAAGTAATCGTTACGTTAGTTTGCATGTTCGCCAGTAATTCCATTTAACTGACTTTATCAAGATGAATTTTATGAAATTTTTTATTTATTTTTTCAGAATCTAACGAAAAAATTCGAATTTTTTCGAAATACGAATATTATAATGGTTCCTGGAGTAGAAATACAGTTTTGAATTACTATTATTTTTACTCTTAAGTTTTGGTAGTTAAAGATGTTGCTCGTAAACTAATCATATCTTATATTAGACACTGTTGTCACCTTATAATATCCAAAATATTAGTGATGTTGTAGGCTAATGACATTATAATAGTGATAACTCTCTGTTTCAGGATGATGAGTTATGCTATCATCATTGTGGTACAGTGGTTGCCACAAAATTAAAGGCAATAACTCTGCAAATATTACGAATATGCTTGCATTGTTACGTTATATATGCATTTAATAATGTGCAATTGATTCTATTCACGAGTATTGTTTCATAATCTTAAATATTCATATAGAGTATTCATTTTCTTTTTTTATTTTTTGATTTTTATGTTTATTTTAAATTTGAGTAAAATACAAACAAAGTTTGTTGTTCTCCGAATAGTTTTAATTTTTCTTCGAATATCTTAATTTATTTATATATGATTTAGGGCATTACTATGATATAAATACGAAAAATATTAAATTTTCATCGAATTGCAATAATTAAAAATTCAATATTAGAGCTAAGTTAAATTATTTATTGCATACCTTAAAAGATGCATTAAATTAAGTATACATGATACCTGATAACTGCTCACGTTGCATAAAATAAAATTACAAAATCACAATACAGTATATATCTCTTCTAATATTATTCAACAGTCATAATTATATTTATATTAATTAAAAAATTCCTTTTTACATCAGTATACTGTATATACAATCAGATACATCTTATTTTTCTGTATATATTTTTTATATAAAATTTTTTAAGATTATATATATCGATACAGTCAGAAATGTAACATTTTATATCAAATAGAAATAAAATTCCCCATTGAAATTCAGTGATCTAACAATTTGACCCCATGTACACTTAAAAATCAAAGATGTTTTCATTTCGCTGAATGGAAAGAAAAATAAAAGAGAAAATGGGGATAATGGCAAATAAATATCTGGTAGCTCTCAGACAATTAAAGGAATAAAAGTTTGATTTAGTTTTAAGTTTACTGCCTATCTTACAAGTTGAAATCAATTCTTAGTTCACTAAATTTCATCATACTTTCTTTCTTTATTGTTTATTTTTTTAATACCAAAAGTTCATAAACATAACAAGAACCTCTTGTACAATATATGTTTATAAAATCTTATTTTAATATTAATTTTATTCTACATTAATAACTTTAGTTTTATCGTTCATTTCCAAGTTTTAAGCTGATTCTATTATTAATTTTTAATAATGAGATGATTGTATAAATCGAGATTACTTTCGCCATAAAATGTATTATTTTATGGGAGAAATAATTATGTAAATATTAATTCATTCAAAGTAGCACATGTATAAATTATTATATATAATATACAGTGCTAATAATGTCGGATATTTCTAAAGATATGGAGATTTATAAACTTAATCTTACTTCATATATATCCATATCGATGATGGCAAAATATATATATATATATATATATGGCAGTTTATAAAGAAGCATTGATTCTGAAAATTTTCACGTCTCGATGCAAATGTTATATGCTGGGTCTTTTATGTAAGCGCGGAATCAAGTGGTAACAGAAATATATTACAGGTTATTATGGAGTCTGATGCTATTACTCCCTGTGGCATCCGCTTCTACAGTATCCAGTAAAAAATAAAATAAATTTTGAAGGTAAAGCGAGTATAATATCGAAAGGCATATTTTAAACTTCAAATGTTGAAGTAATCATTTGCGTGTGCACTTTCTTCGTTACAAACATGGAAGGCTTTGAAATAACCTTGAATACTCGAAATCTAGAGATGAGACAAAAATCAATGATTGATGATATATTCAGTAAATAACCTAATATTACCGTATTTTGAATAGGTAAAACAGTCGATTTAGTAGAATTTCCACGGCTGAGTAAATATTTTCCTATAGTAATATATTCCTATAGTAGTTTTGTAGAATATCAATGTTGAGCAATAACTCTCTATGCAAATAATACACAAGGAAAATATATTTTTGACATCTTCAAGAAAACTGTTTAAAATGAAATACCTGAAAATTAATATTCAACTCCTTAGAGTACATAAAAAAAGGGTTGAAGCATTAGCAAAAAATATATCCACCCTGAATGATGAGCCATGGTTTTAAATGATAAAAGTATACAAACAATTTCCATATTTCTTATATTAATTTAATTTTTTTCTAGTTAGAAAAAAATTTATGAAATTTAAATTAACATTATATAACCAGCACTCTTTATATAAAAATGATATTTATTAAAATAAATATATAAAAAAATTTACTGTGATGTAAATTTGTTAAAACTTTTAATTTCGAAGCTCAATTCAGTAGCAGCTCTCCTCTAGGATGCTATATAAATATTATTTAGGTTATGTTAATATTCAATTAAAACTAATAATAAGCAATCCTTTCATTAATTTTTCTTGAAATTGAAGAAATATTAGATTTATTTTTCTTTCAGAACATTGCTTTTGGTAAAATTTCTTGATAAATTCTTCTATAAATTGATTTATAAAAATTGATTTTGAAGCTTATTTTTAATTCTTTACACGGATCATAAAAAAGATGGATTCCGGATAAATAAGTGAATCCTTTTTTTTATATCATGGTTACTATAGATCTATATATTATCAGCCGTGGATAATCATGTTATCCATCATACTGAAATAGCACCACTACGCTTGCGATTGTTATTGATACGATTATTACTTTTTTATAAAGTGGATTCAGGGAAAAATTCAATATATCATTTTTTGAAAGTCGAACATTTTTAAATAAAAAATAACATCGTTTTTCATACCGAAATCTGAATTTAATTCATGAAATTTTTATTTATTACAGCGAAAGTTACGAAGATAATTATACTACTCTAAAAATGTAATTTTCTCATTTTTTTGTATAAAATATCTTATTATATCTTTATGTGCACGTTTGTAAAATAATAAATAGATAAATCGAGCCAAATAATAATAAAAAAAAAAAGATTTTTTTACCTATTTACGAACTTAAAAATCTAAGGAAATTTTTTTAAATATTAACTTTAATTTGATATTCAGTATTAATTAAGGTATTTATTGAAGCCGATGTCATATAATTAAAAAATTAGAAAATAAAATTGCATGAGAATGCTGAATGTATGATCATTTTTATCGTTTACTCCCTTCTTCACAGCATGTAAATTCGTGCTAAACTGAGATAAAAATAAGTAAATCACGGTTCTTAAAGACAAAAATATTTATTTATTTATCATAGAAAAACATTGTTTTAAACAAATAAATATTTTTCTTCATTATAGTTTGTTTCTCAACTTGTTATAAGTGAAAACAAGCACACGCTAGCTAACATATCGATTATTATGAACTCCGGGTGAAATACAAAAATGTCTTAATATATCTTAGTACAAGGAAAATAAAAAAATGCAAAAGAGAAACATAAATCGATAAAGTTACTCGTAAAATAAAACATAACTACAAATATAATAAACTGTAAAATTTTTACTTTGTAAGCATATAAAGGAAATGGTGGATTATGTTCTGCAGTAATATAAAAGAAATACATTAATTTAACAATTGCATTTTTATAAATTTTATAAAATAAGTTAGTTTATTATAAATTGTACTATTTTGTTTAATTACTGTAATAAATTATTGAAAATTAACAAAAAATATGCTCATTTAACGGCGATGATGTATTCAAGTTCTCTTAATCTCTCATAATGGAAATGGCTATCAATTAACAGTTCATTTAGCAGCTCCAATCTGAACAAAATTCGTGCAATTCTTTTCTTTTTTAATATTAATTCTTTAATTTAATAAGATCATAAAAATAAGTGATTTGTTTCAATAAAATTTCTAACGATTAAATTTATTTTTATTTGAAAGTATTGCTTATCAGTTAATAACTATTATGACATCCAACATCCGTTCTAGAATAGGGCATATTAAATTTTTAGTTAAAATAATTTTAATTCAAGTTACTGGCAACAGCTTTCGATGATATCCATCGTACTATTTCACGTTTCATTTGCTAAAAAAAAAAAAAAAAATACAACATCATGCACATAAAGTATTTATATATAAAAAAAAAAAAAAAACTATTTTTGTGTGATATCTCGATTTAGACAGCGAACGACTTCATAAAATTCATTATAAATTTTTAAGAAATTGCTCGTTATTCCGAATCATCTTTATTTTAATTGTACATTTTTCACTAATTGAGAAGTAAAAATTATTGCCTTTTTTTTCTACTTCAATGAATCAAAATCTTTCAACGGATTTATTGCCTGAAGGACAATGAAAGAACGTTTTTAAATATATATATTTTAATTATTGCTATCACAAATTAATAAGAAACAATATTAAATTTCTTGCTTAATTAAGTAATTACACTTATTTCTTTCATTTGTACTGACTCTATTGTTTTAAAAAAATTATTTCGATAGCTATTGAAAGCGTAATGATAGAAGAATGAAAACTAAATTAGCGTTAATGTATTGTAAAAAACAATAAAAGTTTTAAATTTCCATTCGAACAGTTACATAAACTCATATGCAAGCGAATTACATAGATTATCAGAAGTTGTTAAATAATTCATTCGAATAATAAGTTCATTTTTAATCATTTCCGTTTTATAAAATATATTCTTACTTAATGAAATTAGTTTGTTGTAAATGAAAGATTATTGACGGTTTTAGACGATCCATTAAGAAAAATAACTATTTTGTTTGTCATTCAGGAACTAATGACAATCAAATTTAAATCCTTATCATTATTAAAGTTTCGGATCTATGATATGAATTGGATTACGGATTGATTTCAGTTCAAGCAGAAATTTTAAAGATTAAGTTCTTAGATACAAGCACATCTTTTATCTCTAAAAAAAAAAATTAAAAGAGTGACACTTAATCAATTTAAAGAAATGAAGCGAATATTTTTAATTGACTGTCTTTAAAAAGAAATAATTATAAAGAAATTTTTGTCGATATTTCTTCACAAGTTCAGCTTTATAAGAGAAATTTCTGTATAAAACTATCTGTCTGTAAACAATTTATAATCCTTAATACTTCTAAACTTTTCAAGAAATTAAAATATTAATTTCGAAAATAAAAAAAAAGTTGAGTAAAACTGAAAAATAAAAAAGTTTTAGAAACTTAGCGAAGTTATCGATGGAAGAGAATCCCTTATAAATACTCAAATAACGGAAGTAAATCTGCTGTCATTTGTCGCATCTCTTAAAGTATTATTTTCCTTTCGGTGTTTTTCCCAATTAATTATAATTTGTAATAAGAAACCATAAAAAAAAAACAAACAAAATCGCCATTTATGCAACCAAGCAAAGAGCTATCAGAATAGGCAGCTTGTCTCCAATTATCGCGATTAAAGGTTTGTTGAATGAATCCATTTAATGTGGTTATTCACCGAATGTCACTAATGTTTTCCGATCTCTAGAAAATTACACGTTTGTAACTGGCGATGTGTAGAATCTCATTTTAGTTTGTCGACAGGAGACTGTGGCAGATCATGAAATTAAATCTGATTATAAGTAAACACTACATTATTCCATTTATAAATGCTATCCAGCAGTTTCCTTGATATTCATCTGACGTAAATATATTTATTGTTAACAAAGCTTATTAAAAACATAGAAATAATCGTAAAGATGTGTAAAAATAACATTCAGCAGTAAATAAATCATTCAAAATCCGTTGTGTGCAAGTTCATCTTCAAACGAGGACGGTTTGTAAGCATTTCAATCTGAATTATTAATGTTGTAGTACCTCTTGTTATTATAGCAGATTTCTCTTCACGCTAACACTTTCTATGATCTTAATATTTATTCACATTTAAATTATTATATTACATCCTTTCGGGGGATTTTAATTACGATTATGTTAAAGATGCAGTTACTCGTGAGGAATGCAAGTTGTCGAAAGTAATATCATGCGATTAACAGTAATATGTTTTTATCATTTATTAAATTATATATATGCAAAATATGACAATATTATGAATAATATAGAGCAGTAGAAATCTAAGAATATAAAAGATTCTTAGTGATAAAGTTGTTTTCTTAAAAAATTATTTTATCTTGACCTATTAAAGAGTTTTAAAATTCTATAAAGCAGATTCCTTTAGTGCTAATGTTTTTATAATTTATTAAATTATATATATGCAAAATATGACAATATTATGAATAATGTAGAGCAGTAGAAATCTAAGAATATAAGAGATTCTTAGTGATAAAGTTGTTTTCTTAAAAAAATATTTTATCTTGACCTATTAAAGAGTTTTAAAATTCTATAAAGCAGATTCCTTTAGTGCTTTAAAAATTTATATATATATATTTTTAAATTAGAAAGTCTAGAGAAGGAAAACCAATCAAGTAACCAAGTATTATCTCTCTTTTAAGCAGGGAGAGAAACGTATGTATTAGAATCCACACGATTGCTTTCAATTATCATGGAAGGAATTAAGATAAGTAAACAAATAAGAGGCTTTATAAATCGAAATGTTCTTTAAAAAGCGCAGATGTTCTTTAAAAAGTAAAGGGAAAAAATGCATAGATCGAAGCGGATTTGTCTTCTAATAAACATTGAAATTGTCACGATAATTAATGGGTGTTCCAGACGACTATAAATGCAAATGAATGTGATTAGGAGAGAAATTAAAACACACTCGTTACAAGGAACTAACCTCCTACTGTTTGCTAAGTGACGCTTTGAATAAATTGACTTTAACATTTACTGCATAGAAATTAGACTAAACCAAAACTGATTAAGTATACATTCTGATAAAGAAAAAAAAGGAATTAAAAAAAAAAAAAAGTAATTTCTTAAAGTTTAGGTATCGCTCTTTTTCGTTTTCGAATCTATCGATGCTTTTAAAAATTTAGTTTTATGCTTGGAAGATTTCGATGTATTTTTGCAATTAAAACTATTTATGTTGAAACAGAATTTAGGTAACGGTCTCTCCAGAATTTTTTTTTTTTCCTTTTAAAGTTTTTTCTTTTAACAAAATAAATTTCTTTTGGGACAATGGGATACATTAACAGACTTTAATTAAATCGTAAGATTTATCATTAAGTTCGAAAGTTTTATCTGTAAAATTTCATCAAATATTTCGATAATTCAGCTCAAATTTATCATATCATAATAATCTTTATTTTAATGCAAAAATTGAGAAACAATTGCAGCTCTATAAAAAACCATTCATATTTTTTGAATGCATCACTCTATTCTTTATTATAGATTAAAAAAGAGCGTTGATAATTGTGGTGATCTATTTAAGTAAAGAGTTTATGTAAATTTGATGAAAATAGTTGGGAAATAATTTCTTGATGTGCACATTGATAACGTTTAATAATGCATTAAATACATGAATGTGATGCCAATTATCAACATATATAATCTCACTAATATTTTATTGTTCACAGTATTTGTTCGCTAATGTGTTATTATTGGCAATAAACACGTATTATTTAATAACCTCTACATACTAATTACATTAGTGTTACTGTATTTCTATCTTCACATTATCGCGATGGATCTTGTTTTGATTTGCATTTTTCTTCGTTTATGTCAGTGGCTATATTTATATAATTAAAATTCGTTAATTCCGTTCTGTTATATATAGAATAACGTTGTAAGCAGATGATATTTTCTTAGGATTTTATCTAAACAAGAAATTTTTCTTCTCTAATTACCATCTATATAATTCCACTAGACAGAGTATAATTAAATTATGAACTCGGATTTTTAACAGCACACATTATAAAATTATTATTAATTTTTGGCTTTGTCTTTCAAAATTTCCACGAAATTATTCTTTAAAATAAATAAAATAACTGTTAAATTTCTTAATAATTTTTTGTTATATTAAAGGTTTCAAATTGAATATGTAGTTATAAGTTGATTGGTTATTGCAGCGGTTCTTAACTTGTGGTACGCGTACCAGTGGTGGTACACCAGACATAACTAGTGGTACGTGTATAATCGTGACTTCCTATTTATATACGAGGTATATTTTTGTTGGTGGTACTTAAATTTTTGAAAGGTACTTAAATTTTTGAAGGGTTGAGAACCGCTGGATTATAGGATCATATTTAAAAAGAAATTCTATAAATTAATAATTTTTCGATTAATTTATATTCTCTTCATATATATATCATCTCTTTTTCAACATTATATTTTTCTCGAATATAACTACAATCGAAAGCAACTCTTGAAGATAAAAAAAAGCAATGTCTGCTTTTTAATTCTCATATTTAAAATTACAAAACAGAAGAAATAAACTCGTAAAATTACAAATCAAATTTTCATTTACGTTTTAAGAGAATGAAACAAAAGGAAAAATATATATATATATATATACTTTGTCCACTCTCTCTTATCTGACATAAGCGTATGAGTGTAACGGCCAACAGGTATTAAAAGCCATTGAAGCGTCGTTATTGAACTGCTCGAAACTGTCAGTTCTCAGCAATAGTCACCTTTATATCTACTTCATATCTTTAGTACCTTTCTGGAATTGAGACTTAATCTGATAGAGCAAAGACACTGGTCTAAGCGATATTTCATGTTAGTAGGAACGGATCGTTAGGTTACGACCGAACTGCATTCCAATAATGGTTATTACAATGGAGAGCAGTTTCTGTAAAGATGGATAATGTACTTAAGGAAACGCAAAATCAATGAAGAGTGTTTTTCTTCTTACACAATACAGTAAGAGTGAAATTAAAATATAAGAAGTTATTTTTAAAGAATAATAAATCATTTCTTTTCCCAGATATCCGAATTTTTTATTTATTTTTTTCATTTTTATATGTTTAATTAATTTTTATTTGAAGCGAGTATTAGTTATAAAGGTTATGATAAATCGTTTATTGTGTGAATGCGTGTTTTTTAATGCATTTTCGAAGTTACAATCTTTTTTTTTTTAAGTAATTGAGTTGCAAATTAAATTCACTTTTGCATTTGTGCTGTTTTTAGTTTTGTATATGATGCTCCATATTTTTTAACTTTTTAAATCAGTCTGAACAGTTTTGCTTCTTTATAGAATCATTTTTCTTTGATACAAGATACAGAAGTGAAAGTTAAAAATAATTTCACTCTTTTTTAAGGTATCGAGAACATAAAATTTCAATTATTCTCTATAATAAGTGATGGAATACTTTAACAAATTAGTATGTAAATTATATTGGACTGATTTCAATTCTGTATGTTTTAACTAAATTATTAAATAATATATTTAGGAAATTTTTTAATAAATTATTAATATTTTTTTAAATATCTATATTATTGTAATTATTCATTGCTGTGTGTCATTGCTACGTTATTCTAATCAATCAAAGTTTAAACTACATGCTATATGTAATCATCCATACTTTGTAACATATGTTAGTTAGTTTGTTAGTTATTAGCTGTGTATTAATTGATCATAGAGGCATTTTCCCTCAATATTCAGTAAACTTTGTTAACTACTACATTATTGCTATGATTAATAGAACATACGATAGTCGTTTCCTCACAGCATAGCAATTAAAGTGAAAAATCATTAAAAAAATTACGCCATAAATCCGTTTTTTTTATGACTACAATTTTCAGAAATTTTAAAGACATCTAATTCGATTTTCTTACGATTTTTTATAACTTATTGAAGAATATTAATATTAAAAAATATTCAATTCCAACTCGACTTTGTCAGAATTTTTCGTTCTTCTTCTTCTTTCTAAAATATTGATAAAAAAAAATTTTTTTAACGTGTATTAAATTTTACAAGTATTAAAAAATGTTCTCATTTTGATAGTCACGAGTTTCTTAATCTAAAAAATTTCTCAAAAAAATAAAAAAATAAAAATTTTTTATACTGAAGTTTCTTCTATTAAAATATAAGATTCCGTACGTGTGTGGAGTTGAACGAATTTCGCGATTTTTAATTTTATTTCTGCTCTATCGCTAAATAAATATAATTTTATACGCAGATAGCGTTCTATAAATTCAGATTATCAACTCTAATATTTGCGATGAAAAAAAAATAATCGAATCCTTGATAAAAATCGATTGAAAGAAAGAAAATCTTTAACGCAGTCGACAGAAATCATTGCAAACTAATTTTATTTTTCTAAATTATTTATTGCAAACTTATAAATTCGAGTAATTTTAATGTTTATCATTATTAAAAAAAGCTACAAAAACAATTTTCATATTTAAAGAAAAAGAGATTACTTTAATTTTTATGTTCCTAATTAGTTAAAGTAAATTGGCGTATATAATTTGCTAGTTATCATTAATCTACTTTAATTGACTTAGCCAATTAGATTAAGTCAATATATATTCAGTAGAAAGACTCCTAAAGAGAAAATCAGGAAATTAGTCTTTTTCCTGATTAAAAGAAAAGATCTCATTATGTCATAGAAAAGCTACTCAGTTGTTACAAGAAAGAATACGAAAACTTGATAAATGTTTCATGATTTCCTTTACTATCATTCACTTACTTATAAAATGTTCATTTATATATCTGCAGATTAATTAATACTAGAATCATCCACAAATATTAATCTAAATCTGAAGACCTTGAAAGGATTTTTTTAGATCGAAAATCAGTTTCGATTAAAGCACGTTTAATGGAGGAAACAGGATGTTTTTCCATAAAGCAAACTTTAATCAAAATTGTTTTAATATAAAAAAGAAATTCTAGTTAGATCTGTACACTGTATATTTAAATTTAGATTAATATTTGCAGTCTAAAAAGATCTTACTAGAATTTTTTTTAGATTGAAGCTTGTTTTATGGAAAATCGTTAATCTGAGATGTTTTCCCATGAAGCAAACTTTAATGTGATGATAATAATAATAATAAATTATTTCTTCTCATTCACCTTAAAAACGTTTTATTTGTGAAAATTATAAACTTGATAATCAAAATTATCGATGAATATTCATTAAAAATATTAAAAATATATTAATAATTAACAATTCACTTATTAATCCAATTTTATAAACTCGTTATTAAAATATTATTATTAAATTTTATAAATATTTTGCAATATAATTTTTTTTTTAATTTTTATAGAACTTGATACTTATTTTTATTTTATTTTTTTCAGAAAGCTTCATCACTTAATACCATCTGTTAACAAAGATTCATATTTTGTAGAAAGATTATTATTATTGAACCATCTTAAAGTGCATGTTTGAATTATATATATGGGTAGCATTATATTATTTTTTATATATATGGCTTAAAATAAAATAACTGTTAAGTCTTTCAAATTTTCAATCTTATTTCGAATAGACTTCATTTTGAAATTGCTTTTGGAACTACCACCATTTATCCAACGAATCTCCTAAAGTTTTCTTTCAGAGACACAATAAATAGTGTTCTTCGTGTCCAAAATACTACTATATATTTGATTTTGATAAAGTGTTGTATTTTAAAGCCGAAACATCAGCAAAAATGCCATTATAAATAGTTTTCGACCATGTTCTAAATGAAACTTTCAAGAATATAATCGAAATAAATATTTTTTTTTAATTCAAATTTTTATCTTTTTATTTTTTTGAGCGATATTTGATCAAAATGTCTTCTATTAGGGAAATTTTTCTTGCTTTAATCATTTTAATTTATAATAAAGTTAACATTTTTTTCGAACTTTTCGCAATCACTTTGTATTAGGGAAATTTTTCTTGTTTTAATCATTTTAATTTATAATAAAGTTAACATTTTTTTCGAACTTTTCGCAATCACTTTGATGAATTTTTGCACCACTATCATCAAAAATTTTTGCACTACTGGCATCTAAATTAGATAATTATGTAAAGAAGAAAATATATTTTTGTTTTAACGAAATATTTAATTTTTCAAAATATTTGCTTCGTTTTATAACTTTCAACATAATGTTAAATTTGGTTTATGCAATTTTCCATTAATTATTTTTTAATTAATAACCAAATTATTATATATTTAAATATAAGAATATATTTTATAATTAAATATAAAATAAATATAGTGTATTTTCTTTCTTTTATTACTATATAATGTATCTTATTATTATTATTTTTTTTGTCTTTGTATCTCTCTCTCTCTCTCTCTTTTGTTAACAATATTTATTTATTTAACAGAACATACGATAGTCGTTTCCTCACAGCATAGCAATTAACGTGAAAAATCATAAAAAAAATTACGCCATAAATCCGTTTTTTTTATGACTACAATTTTCAGAAATTTTAAAGACATCTAATTCGATTTTCTTACGATTTTTTATAACTTATTGAAGAATATTAATATTAAAAAATATTCAATTCCAACTCGACTTTGTCAGAATTTTTCGTTCTTCTTCTTCTTTCTAAAATATTGATAAAAAAAATTTTTTTTAACGTGTATTAAATTTTACAAGTATTAAAAAATGTTCTCATTTTGATAGTCACGAGTTTCTTAATCTAAAAAATTTCTCAAAAAAATAAAAAAATAAAAATTTTTTATACTGAAGTTTCTTCTATTAAAATATAAGATTCCGTACGTGTGTGGAGTTGAACGAATTTCGCGATTTTTAATTTTATTTCTGCTCTATCGCTAAATAAATATAATTTTATACGCAGATAGCGTTCTATAAATTCAGATTATCAACTCTAATATTTGCGATGAAAAAAAAAATAATCGAATCCTTGATAAAAATCGATTGAAAGAAAGAAAATCTTTAACGCAGTCGACAGAAATCATTGCAAACTAATTTTATTTTTCTAAATTATTTATTGCAAACTTATAAATTCGAGTAATTTTAATGTTTATCATTATTAAAAAAAGCTACAAAAACAATTTTCATATTTAAAGAAAAAGAGATTACTTTAATTTTTATGTTCCTAATTAGTTAAAGTAAATTGGCGTATATAATTTGCTAGTTATCATTAATCTACTTTAATTGACTTAGCCAATTAGATTAAGTCAATATATATTCAGTAGAAAGACTCCTAAAGAGAAAATCAGGAAATTAGTCTTTTTCCTGATTAAAAGAAAAGATCTCATTATGTCATAGAAAAGCTACTCAGTTGTTACAAGAAAGAATACGAAAACTTGATAAATGTTTCATGATTTCCTTTACTATCATTCACTTACTTATAAAATGTTCATTTATATATCTGCAGATTAATTAATACTAGAATCATCCACAAATATTAATCTAAATCTGAAGACCTTGAAAGGATTTTTTTAGATCGAAAATCAGTTTCGATTAAAGCACGTTTAATGGAGGAAACAGGATGTTTTTCCATAAAGCAAACTTTAATCAAAATTGTTTTAATATAAAAAAGAAATTCTAGTTAGATCTGTACACTGTATATTTAAATTTAGATTAATATTTGCAGTCTAAAAAGATCTTACTAGAATTTTTTTTTAGATTGAAGCTTGTTTTATGGAAAATCGTTAATCTGAGATGTTTTCCCATGAAGCAAACTTTAATGTGATGATAATAATAATAATAAATTATTTCTTCTCATTCACCTTAAAAACGTTTTATTTGTGAAAATTATAAACTTGATAATCAAAATTATCGATGAATATTCATTAAAAATATTAAAAATATATTAATAATTAACAATTCACTTATTAATCCAATTTTATAAACTCGTTATTAAAATATTATTATTAAATTTTATAAATATTTTGCAATATAATTTTTTTTTTAATTTTTATAGAACTTGATACTTATTTTTATTTTATTTTTTTCAGAAAGCTTCATCACTTAATACCATCTGTTAACAAAGATTCATATTTTGTAGAAAGATTATTATTATTGAACCATCTTAAAGTGCATGTTTGAATTATATATATGGGTAGCATTATATTATTTTTTATATATATGGCTTAAAATAAAATAACTGTTAAGTCTTTCAAATTTTCAATCTTATTTCGAATAGACTTCATTTTGAAATTGCTTTTGGAACTACCACCATTTATCCAACGAATCTCCTAAAGTTTTCTTTCAGAGACACAATAAATAGTGTTCTTCGTGTCCAAAATACTACTATATATTTGATTTTGATAAAGTGTTGTATTTTAAAGCCGAAACATCAGCAAAAATGCCATTATAAATAGTTTTCGACCATGTTCTAAATGAAACTTTCAAGAATATAATCGAAATAAATATTTTTTTTTAATTCAAATTTTTATCTTTTTATTTTTTTGAGCGATATTTGATCAAAATGTCTTCTATTAGGGAAATTTTTCTTGCTTTAATCATTTTAATTTATAATAAAGTTAACATTTTTTTCGAACTTTTCGCAATCACTTTGATGAATTTTTGCACCACTATCATCAAAAATTTTTGCACTACTGGCATCTAAATTAGATAATTATGTAAAGAAGAAAATATATTTTTCTTTTAACGAAATATTTAATTTTTCAAAATATTTGCTTCGTTTTATAACTTTCAACATAATGTTAAATTTGGTTTATGCAATTTTCCATTAATTATTTTTTAATTAATAACCAAATTATTATATATTTAAATATAAGAATATATTTTATAATTAAATATAAAATAAATATGAGAATATTTTAAGGATTAAATAAAAAAATTTAGGCAGAAATTTAATAGCAAAGTATAATTTTCTTTCGAACTGAAGCTAATTTTGAGAAACTATCCAGAAACATAAGAAAAAAACTAATAATATATTTTAATAAAATAAATAAAATACTGTATATTTTTGAATGTGTTCAATAACTCTTTTCATATACTGTGAACAGAGACAGGCATGAAATATCTGCGAAAATCTTGAACTTTTAAAACTACTGGATAAAGATCGATATCGGCAGCAATAAAAACCGAAAATTTCAAACAAATTCCTTTATAACTAACAGAAATTCTTTTAAAGAAATGTCAAGAGCATAAGTGTCGAATGTTTTTTTCAATATACAGTAATTTGTATGCCATTTTTTTCCTAAGAGAAATTTATTTTCAGATTATTTAAATAATCTATTATTTAGTTTCTTTCGAAAGATTCATGAGAATAGCCACGAGATGGATAAACCCACTAGAATAACCGCTCGTAGTTAGTCTCCTGAGTCTGAGAGGTGAATAGGGATCAACAAAGCATATCTTGATATCCTTACAAAATCCATAAGGATTCGGGAATATTTTTGACCTCTTCAGATGGAAAGCTAAACTATTAAAATGACTGTTATTATAACGAAAATAAACGTATAAATTTGAATAATTTTTAGATATTATTTAAGAAAATTAAAGTTAAAATATGCCTGCTTAAAGTTTGATGATTTTTCAATTAATGCTTGGATTATCATCCATTTTTGGAAGAACCCAAAGATGGAATTATCGATTTAATTTATCCATCTATTATCATAATTCGTAATAAATTATATTAAATAAAAATATTGTATCATAATTTTCTTACTGAACTATATTGGGCATATTTTCACACCTTCCTAAGAAACCATACCTTCTCATGAATGGGCAACCCATTTATTTTGAGCATTCACTATGCTCAAAATAATACTTCATTTGTAAAACAATTATCATTCTAGAAAATAAAATTCTCACTTAAAACAAGGATAATGCCCAAAATAAATTGCCAAATATGGAAATCAATATTTATCAATATTTATATATCAATATTTAGTTAATTATTTATAGCATAAAAATTTATCATCGTGATCATAATTTAATAAACCAAGAAAAATTATTTCTAAAATCAAAACAATAAATATGTTGCAATATACTTCTTTTTTTATCTTTTTCTCAACTTTAATCTAATTTACGTCTGCCTATCTTTATTTTCTTTGCAATCTTACTTAAATTTTTCTAAAATATTGCGCGAAAATTCTATATCAAAAATCTTTCAGTTGCAGGTTTTTATAATAAAGGACTAAAACTTCTTTTTCAAATAATAATGAAATATATCATCCGAGCAAAGATTTAAGAAAGAAAATTTAATATGTGTTCTACATTATATTGCACTTTTATACCATATTCGATAATGTGCCAAAAATTATTATTGTAAATTATTAAAAAAAAAACTTTTTTTGGCTTTATAAATTAAATGCTTCGTTTGATTTCTTCTGTAAATTACTCAAAATCCTCTTCAGTTCTATTTTTACATCCAGGTTCATTTATTTATTCGTTTTTTCTTTTTTTTTGCTTATATTCATATTCATTCGTGCAAGTACAATTTATTGAATGTATTTTCTTTCTTTTATTACTATATAATGTATCTTATTATTATTTTTTGTCTTTGTATCTCTCTCTCTCTCTCTCTTTTGTTAACAATATTTATTTATTTATTTATTTATATGCCGATAACAATTGCTAGCATCAGGATGGTATCATCAGCCTACTGAAATCCTTTTATTTATTTATCTGTATGTGAGAGAGCATCTTATTTTCGTTCTGATACGGTAACAAAACTATTAAATTGATATTATCAGAGGCAAAAAAAATGTTTAAACAAACTTAAAAATACTTTATTGTTATTTATATCTCTCTTGTATATTTATACGCCTTTTTTATGCGAGAAAAACAATATCTATTATTAAAGTGAAAATAGTATTAAATGTCAGCATCCATGAATGGCACTTTACAAGCATTAAACGACACATCACATTGACGCTAAGTAAATTTAATACGTGTCAACTATGGTTGACATCAAATTAAAAGATAACGTACAGAGACTTGCGAAAAAATAATAATAATAAAACATTAAAATAATAATAAGATGATGCATAAAAAAAATGCGCAATCTGTCGATGACAAACAGGATATCAGCAGCATCTGGTGATGAATGGCAACAATCGGCATCTCTATTCAAACATGAACTGAACATGAAAGTGGCAATGTACGTGCCTGAGGACCACCTAACAAGAACTCGAAAATGATATAATTTGTCTCTTCCTTTCTATTACTCTCCTAATAACTGTGTAGTCACGTTTGCTATATAACAACTATCAAGTGTGTTGATGGGATGCAATATTGATCCGAAATATTAAAAATTGCTTTAGAAGTTTTCGAGATAGGAACACGTTTATATATCGTGTAATAAATAATCACTTTTATTAATATTTTCTTATTAACATATATATATATTAATGAAAAATAATTATTCTTTTATGTTTTGAATTGGTTGAAAGATTTTTGATCATCTTAAAAATAATATTAAAAGCTTTCTTTAAAAGAAATTATTTTTGGAATTTTCCCTTCTAAAACATTATATATATATATAAACAAAAATATACAATAATCTTACATACTTTACTTTTAGCTCTCAGTATATGGAAAAGTTAAATAAAAATATTTTAAAGTGGCTTTAATGTTTACTGTTCTAACCTGGATGTAATGTAGTTCATCCAGAATACATCAGTTAAGTTAAAAATAATATATTATTTTTGTTATTTTATGAAAAGATTTTTAACCTTTTATATTTTTTAAAGTACATAATACTCTTATAGAATTATTGCTTCACATAATTTCTATTTTTTGAAGACCCATTGAATTATAGTTGAACTGGAGGTCAATTGGTAAAATTTTTATCTATAATAAACAACTAAAAAAACATTATATTGTGACTTGGCTTGCAGGTTCAAGAGGAGGAAGAATTAAAGTTATTTTTTATATTTTTCTATTGATTGTTTTTTCGTGTTCTATTTTCGATAGATGGCATTGTTTGCGAAACGGTCTTCACTTAGGAAAAGGTCACTAACGTTTCATGGTTGATTAAGAGAAAGTCAACAATTCAGTTGAACCAAACAGAGATTAAACATTTGAAGTGGTTTCTTATATGACAAAAATTTACTAGATACATTTTTTCCCACTTAAACATTACCAATTTTGGATGATTTTGGTCATTATATGAATTGTGTTTCATCAAAATCAGCAATGTTTGTTGCACTTTCTTACATCACATTCTGAATTTTGTACTTTATTCTGCCATTAATTTTGCACGATAATGTTGTACACGAACGATCACACGTATACAGCTGTACAATTAATTTTATATTAATTTTTTTTATTTTTATAGAATTTTTTCATTAAAAAATTGCGATTTACAGTAAACAGAGTGTTATAATGCCATTTATTAAATTAAAAATAAATTCCTTCATCTAAACATAGTGAATAATTGGTAGTTCTCACCAAAAACAATAATAATTTATTTAAATATTTAAAAAAATTATTATTTTATCTAAAAAAATACCGTTCAAATAACATAATTATTTAAAAACAATATCGGTAATGTTTTGAATAAATTATTTCAATTATATTTATTTATTCGAGTGTATAATTCAGAAAAATACTTTATGAATAATTCATAAATTCACATAACTTTCTCGAATTCATAGTTAGATATGAATTATTTTCTCTGAGATATTGATGTTTACATTATTCAAGTGATTAGCATATTATACTCTGAATTCTCTGAATAACAATCAATAGAGGAAAACGATTATTGTATAACATTACAATAATTTTCATTAAATCAGAAACTCGGTAAATATATATGTATATATATATTTTTTTTTTTATGTTGCATGAGTTTTACTCTCTAAATGTAGAGTGTATGCTAATAATTCTTTTCATATAAAAGGTTCATAAGTTTGTTAAAGAACTGTTTAGAAATGTAAATAATATTCAGAAAATCCTCATTAATTCTTTTTTTCTTCTTCTTCTTCTTCTTTCACTGAGAAAATAGTTTTCTATATTTAGCACTTTGGTGTCTTCTCTAATGTAAACATCGAATGTTTTTCTTAAATTTAACAAAATATCCGAAAAATATATATTTTTATAACGAATTTATATCTATGCTGTTGAATAATTTAGTTTAATATTAGCAATTTTATATACTGTATATATACTTTTTTTAATATTAGAAAATATATTAAATTATGAGAAGAGTTTATTAATTAATTTTGATAATTTTTTATTGATATTTGTATGAAAATATCAACGTTTTATATTAAACATTTTAATTTTTATTCTAAACAAATATATTAAGCATATAAACTTGTATACTCTACATATTAAACTGGAAACTTTATCCATAAAACTCAACCGGTAATGAAACTGGGAGACAAAAATGTGATTAAAAAGTAATAGTAGAATTTAATACAACAATTACAGATCTTTGTGGCAAAAGTAGATAAGAAAGAATTAGATTTATCAACTAGGAAATAGGAAGTTCAGAAAAATCATTAAGAACGTTGGCTTTTTTTATTTGTAGGTAAAATGATTTTATATCCATTTAAGTAAAGTTACTCATGGGAAAATTATTCTTGGTTTATTTCTCTTTCGTGTCCTGAGCACCACTTTTCTGGTGTTTAGGATGTGAGAAAGGAGAAAAGGTAAAAACTTTATGTCTGAAAAATTCATCGAATTTCTTCAATTGATAACCCCATTCTGGCGTAATTAATTCGGTTTTTATACGTTATAATTACGAATTAAAAGCGTGTTTATTTTATAAATAAATAAAAATTTTGTTTTTTTTTTTTGTAGTAACACACACATATTTTAACATTACGAGTTTATTACTTTCGACGTTGACACCGCATTCTAACATCTCTAAACTTTTTCTCCAATGTTACGTGAAATATAAAGAAAGTAACACCCATAAGTGTAGACTAGAAATTATATTTAAAATAACATTCTGAAGTAGAGAAATATTCATGTTACTGGCTAGAAAAGTTCATAAATTTTTATTACTGTGATATTTTGAAAAATATTGCAAGTAACGACAACCAAAGAGAATATTCATTGTAAAGAAGCACGTGCTATTCGTTAATGGTTGCAATTTTCAGAATAAGGAGGTCTCTTTGGTTATTTAACTGCTATTTTGGGATTTACTCTTTTTAAGAGTTGTCTTTCGAGAGAATGTTTAGCAAATATAAAAGTTTTATTCTTAAAACTTCACTCTTTTACTTTTGCATCAAATAATTTTAATTCAGTTTTATGTAATACGAAAATTAATACATTAATGAAACTTTTGCATTAACTTCTACAAAGAACTAACGTAATAATAGTGTAGCCTTAGTAATTTTCAATATTTGTAAGACCTATTAAGGGGAAAAAAAAATAATGTTTCCATTAATCAAAATTAGCTTTCAATTAAGGAAAAATGTTTAATCTTCCTTCTTAAATCTTTAAATATAATTCAATGAAATCGTATTAAATCTTCAATCGTTTCAAAAATAATTAAAATATTATTCTTAATTTCGTATTAAATTATAAAACAATTAATAAACAGAAAAAATTCATTAGAATATTCATATTTAACGAGTGAAATATTTATGTTTTTTACTGAGTATTGTATAACTCTTATTTATAGATCGGAAGAGCGTCTTTAAAATTATAATTAACAACTATTGATCGACTTAAAACTTTGTTATTATAATTCTCCAATAAATTAATTAATTCTACATTACAAGAGAAGTAATCATGATAAATAAAATTAATTTTTTACTGCATACAAACAGTATACAATATTTTTATTATAGATTTTTTTAATACATATATTTTAAAATATATTTAGCTTACATTTATAGATTAACATATTATTGAAAGTTACGTAAATAATGAATTCTAAATATATAGAAACTTTTATATTGATTCTATAAGAGGATTGTCTAAAAAACAAACTCTTATTTATTGTTGAATATATGTACTCTTCAGAAATGTTATTATTTATTCATATAGTTTATGTAATGTTTCAAAAACATTACATAAACCTATATGAATAAATAAAAATATTTCAGATGATGTTAAAAATTAATTAACATCTTTAACTGTAAGATAACATATCTTAACATTTTATATTTCAAAATTATATTTTTGGTTTAGTATCTTCTACTAAAGAAATTTTCAATGTTTCTATACTTAATAGTCTTATAAATCAGACGAAAACTTTTTATTTAATTAATTTATAGTATTTTTCACTTAGAAAATATAGAATTTTTGATATAATAATAAATTTTTATTTACAGTTTTAATCTATAAATTTTATGTTAGAAATAAAATCAAAATATCTCGAAATTAAATTGGTATAATCAGAAATTGGAGTTACCGTTTTAATCATGGGAATGTCTAAGAGCAGTTTCTGTAAATCTATCTCACTTCTGCTAAATTATCTTCCAAATATAGTTACGTTATTGGATAGAGTAAGTAGTATATAGATACGCTCAATCAGGTAAGTTAAAGTGGTTTAGATAGGTTGGTAGACAACAATTATAATTATAGCTAACCTTAATGACAAATAACATCTCAAGTTCTGTAACTTTGCTATCAACATTATATAGACGATAACAAACAATTTTGTCTCAGTTCAGGCGGATCTAACTGAAACTTCAAAATTATTTTTCTCGTTGCTTGCTTTAATTATAACACCTTAAATCTCTTAACTTTATAGTTTTAAATATAAAAATCATCTAAAAGTCACATTTATTATTGTTTGCAAAATTTTTCGTATTTAAAGATACAATTTGAGATCAAAAGCAAAGATTTGTTATAGAGGCAGCCAGCAATATTTATACTAAACTTACATCCTGCTTTAAAAAATATTTATTCATTGCAGAAAAATGAAAATTTGCGATAAAATTCATAAACTTAAATCTATATATTTATAAATTGTTTGTTATATTTTTACAGATTTTTCTCTATTTCATTCTAAAAGTATACAAAGAATTATAATATAAATAAACTAGAAAAATATTTTTAATATTCAAACTGATTATTAAATATTCATCAATGTGCATATGCAACCATTTTTGTTTCTAAAGAATTCTTGCAAAGTTGGGATAACTATTGTTTATAGTAACACTTTTATGCTATACATTTATGTGACTCGACACTATCCAATGCATAATATTATTTTGTAAAATCTAGAAAATACATCTCTGAATTAAACATTTTCTACTGTGTGGAAAGGATGTATTATGAAAAACAAAATGCATATGGATTCAAAAATAATCTAAAAAAATATTTTTGTATTTCACGTTTATTAAATTATTAATATTCGTTAATTACCTTTCAGTTTAGTCTGATAATTTGTTTTTCTGCAAAATATCCATCTTGCATTGTTATTAAATAATAATAATAATGTCTAATGAGTATTGTTATAAATAATTAAAATAATATGCAAATACTATTAATTAAATTATTTATATAAAGTCGAAAATCTCACAAAATAATTTTATATTAAATTTATCAACGTTTAAAGTGAATGAAGAGTATCATTTGATTCGTAATTTTATTTTTATTTGTTTCGTATTCTCTAAACATTTTTCGTTGTTCACATTTTTTGAACATCTCGCTAAATGTTTAAAAATGTGAACATTATTATATTATATATAATATATAATAATATATGATTATAAAACAATCTTTTTCGCCTGTTTTCCGATATAATTCCATGATATCAATTTATAAATCTTAAAACGATATAGTTTTATCATCATTCAAGGCAACTATATATATATATTTATCATTGTTTAAAAGAGTATATATTGTATATATTTTTAAATTTATCAATTTAAGTAAAATATATATCCTTTATCACATTTCTCATAACGGTAAGCAGTTATGTTTTATCTTAAATATTATTTTTTTTACAGAATGTTTAATTAATGAATATAATGCATAGATTTAATTGAAAACTATTCTATAGAATGCCAGCTTTAAACATCATTATTCAAGTCATATTTTTAAACAAACAGTTATGTTTTATCTTAAATATTATTTTTTTACAGAATGTTTAAATAATGAATATAATGCATAGATTTAATTTAAAACTATTCTATAGAATGCCAGCTTTAAACATCATTATTCAAGTCATATTTTTAAACAATTATTTAATGATTATCCTCCAATTGTGGTGATTATTCTTCATATATTTTTTCTTTACAAAAATGCACATATCGTTTACTAAAGAAAATTAGATATTATTTAAAATGTGTGTTATATGCACGAAAATATGAAATAATTAACCGAAAAATAATATGTATTTTGAAAAATCTACATGATATTTTTGTTATAAAACGAAAATATCTTGGTATATTTGAAACTTCAATCATACTAAGAAGAAGGTAAGCAGTTTTTAAAGGAGATTTATATAAATTTTCTGATAAAAAATACATTAAAGATATTTTTAACATGAAAGATTTTAGAAGTACTTTTAAATTTATATATTATAAATATTTTTTGAATCCTTTAAACAGTCTTTTGAGAATTTCTACTTATATGAATATGTTATTAAATTATTTATGAGCTTTAGAAAATATTATCTCTCAATTTGTTTACTCTTTGTCTCAAAATAACTATTTGTGACGCTTTAACATCTTTTCCTCAATACAGAATATTTTATTTTAGATTCTGCACTAAAAAGAAAAAAATTTATAGTGGTTTAACTATAAAAAACAGATATTATAACCATAAACTTTAACTATAAAAAACAAATCAGAAACGTAGGCATTTATACGAAATTGTGCCTGCTAAAATAAAGATTTTAATCACTTTTTTATATATTTAAGTATCTTAAGATATACTGTATATCGCAATATTAAAGTATCTGAATTTATTATTGACAGAAAACACTTTAACGCTAACGTGATGTAACATTTATGTCTTCTTGATTTAATTATATATTCATAAAATCCGAAGAATTTTATTTATATCGAATTATGTTATACTAATAAAAACTTTGATATTTTTTGCAGATGAAAAAAAAAACATTAAAATTTTGCATATAATTATAGAGAATTTAATGATTCTATAAAACAATAATTGCTTATATATCATCTCATATTTTCTATGATTTATATTTTATATAAATTTTAATTAATTTAATAATAAATATTAAATAAATCAAATTTGCAGTATAAAGAAGAGTTCATATTCATGGACATCGTCTTTGGATAACCAAACTGATGCAAAAATTAAAATAATTTAATTATACAGAAGAAAATAATTTTTTTGCTGATTTATGTTATCCAGAATATAATTTATGAACTATATCAATATTCATACGCTGTTTAGGAAACAAAATATTGTAAGTCAATATTATTCTTAATTTATTATTTTAAACTTATTATCAATCAGAATTTTATTCTTCAAAGATTTTTATACTCGATTTACAGTTTCATATAGATTTTATTAGAGAAAATAATATTTTTATTTCTAATTAAAGAAGGAAACAATGAATTATTTCTAACATTTATCGTTGTTTTTATAGTCATGCTTTGATATTTAATACATTTTTTTTTTTTAATATATCACACAAAAGAGGAGTTTTTCATTTAATGAGGAAATTGTTAGTAATCCAACAATTTTAACAATTTTTTCTTTTTTTTATTATTTTTTTACTTCTTGATTATTATTTTCTGACTATTTTAGAGTCAAAAAATTTAAAACTGTTTTTTAGCTTTAAAATTATATCTAGAATCTATGTTTTCATATATAAAAGGTGGAAAAAATAAAAATATCATTTATAT
The DNA here is from genome assembly GCA_000484575.1 of Olivierus martensii. Lineage (NCBI taxonomy): Eukaryota > Metazoa > Arthropoda > Arachnida > Scorpiones > Buthidae > Olivierus > Olivierus martensii. Next base: position 25,351 of record AYEL01078324.1, read on the forward strand.
ATACTGTATATCTATTGCGAAAAGATAGTAAACCAACATTTTCTTCTTTAAACTGCTCGAAATATTTATAGATTTTATTATTAACTAATCAAAATTACGAATTTATTTGTAGAATAATATATTTTTATATATTATTAATAATTTTAAAAATGAAAAAATCAGTTTAAAACATATACATTTGCACATTAAATTATATATTCGTTTTCCATTTAACGAATTTAATATATATTTTTATCTCTCGTAAAAAAGATTAAATTTCAGAAAAATAAATATTAAAACTTTATCATATTGTTATCATATTGATTAACTACATAAAACTCAATAATTTAAATTTTTTGATTCTATTTATTCATAAAAATATCATGAAAATTATATAGGGCATATATGAATATCGTGTCTTTTTTATATAGGGCATATATAAATATAAAAATAATTTTTATTTATGAACTTAATATATAAATAAAAATAATGAGTAGAAAGTTACAGATATTTTTTACATAATTTGCTGTAATGTATAAAGTAACTGTAGGGCAAACGGACACGCTAATGATATATTTTAAAATATTTCAAATATACTTTGTGAAAACAGACTATAATATTTATTATTATATTCGGTAAGGTGTAAGCTATCGAAGCACTTAGCATTTAAGCACTTAACTTTTGTCAGTAGTACTAAAATTTTATAATAATTTGATTTTAACAAAGAATGAGTGCTGTCCTTTTGCCCTACACTGTAGGGGCAAATGGACAGCATATAGGGGACAAACGGACATCTGTTTTCTTAATCACTATTATCATTGACTTAATAGCGGTAAACAAAATATGGATCATTTCCATTTTTTGTACATGATACATGATGTCTTTTCAAGTCATAGAGGCCTCTAGTCTCTAGTCATAGCTATATCTTTATATAATACACTGTATGTCTGGCAAATGTTTTTCTTTATTGAAGTTTAAAGAAGTTACAACAGAAATTTATGCTACTTAGGTATCTTTCCCACTGGTGGCACCAACTTTGTTAACTTCAATTTCCTCTATCTTAAAAAATGTTTTGTTCATCGAATTTGGGAATCTATATTGGACTAACTCGCCTTCTTAGAATAATATATGTTTTAACTGCAGTTATTAATAGCATTCTGTCAATTTTAAAAGCTTTCATTACGAATATCACGTTTTCTTCCAACTAATTATCATCGATTTGAATTTCTTTCACCATTACAAATCATATCTGTAAAAGTGTAAATAATATAGAGAATGCCAATAAATAATACGCGATACAAGTAATAGAATGCCATCTGTTAATATAAATATAAGTCTCCTATAAATAACATTTGATAAAATACATATTTTACACTTTAAATGGCAAAAAACATACATGTACTTTTGCCCCCACAGAGATGTGTCCGTATGCCCCAACATCAGTTTTGCGCTTTAAAGTTACAAAACTAAAAAATAAATGGCAGCAGCACATTAGTGAACACGGCTAACGATTGGAAAGGCTTTAAGTTACCAAATCACCAAGCATAACATTTTTGAAACTACGATTAAATATAAAACCCTTATTTACTAAAACATAAATTTTACTTCATGGCGAATTTAAATGAAAATCTGTTCTTGCCTCATAAAATTTTTAAGCTTAATTAGAAGTTCCTTTAATATTTCAATGGATTCGTTTGGCGGAAAATAAGCACATATGTATACAATATATAACATACTTCTAATATGTAGTTGCCAGTTTTAATATCTTAAATATTGCTAATTTCCTTAAATGATGTTCGTTTGCCCCACAGTTACCTTATAAGATATAATAAAATAATTTATAATCAGTAATTCATTGATTAATAGTTTATTTCAACTAGAATGTCATCAAAAGATGATAGAATATTTACCTATGATTATCAGTTTGGATTCAACTATAAGGAGAAATAGGAGAATGAGAATGAATACAAACTAATGCTGATCTTTTTTGATGATATGTAAGAAATGATTTCATCTATACTTGTTAGATTAACTTTGGTGTCTGTTTACAGGAAGTATGCATGAGTAGCCAATATATAAACTGAATCTATCTTACAGCAAAAGTCAAGTGTCGTTTTACATGGGGAAAAAATTCATGAATATTGGGAAAATAATTTAGAAATTCTTTTTAAATCCAAAAATGAAGAGACGTTCTCTCTGCGAAAATATTTTGTGTGTTCAAGCAAACATTTCTATATATAAATAATAATATTTTTTGGATTATTTTTAAATTTTTAAACATTTTTATTTATTTCTTAGAAAGGCATTTTTATATTTATACTTGTCTTTATATGATTTTTAAACAAAATCTTGACAAATGCTTTTTTTATCATCATATAAAATATAATTTTAAGTTTTAATAATTTTAAATTTAGATAAAATAATAATATTGTATATATAGAGTGGATCGGGGGAAGATGGTAATCGGGGGAGATGCTTATTTTTCTCTAATTCTCCACTACCTGTATATTACACACATCAAAAAAAAGCGTGGATGAATTCAGAAATTTTTAAAATCTGGTTCCGAAATATAGGATTCATAATATCATATAAAATTATTAGATTTAATATAAAGTAAATTTTAAACTGTTATTTATTCATAATATCCTGCTTAGCTTGAGTGGTTCTCCATTTAAATTTTTGATCCAATCGCTGCAAAATTTAAAACTTAAAAGTTTACTTTGGTTGATATAGTACAAAATGCTAGTAGTCATTAAAGTAATGGGAGTTTTAATTTAACTCTGTATCTAGAGTAGCTAAGAATAGGTTGCTTTGTTTATCACTTTTAAGTTTACTTTTCATTTCGGCATCCTTTAGAATCTCTTATCAGTAGTGTTAGTTCTACAAGCAATCTTACCACCGAGTGCTCTATATCAACAATGCACCTTATCTAATGTTCTCTACTTTTATTCTTATAAAAGAATCCTAAAAGTTCCAGAAGAACATTTACAAATGCAACGTCTAAAACAAAATATATTTCCCACATTAACAAATTAAAAATTTTAAGAGAAATTGTTAAAAATCAAAAATATTTAGATATAATTTTTATTCGAAATAAAAATAGTTTTTAAATCTTTATTTATAAGCATATTATATAATATATTATTAAATTTACAGACGGTTTCGCATAATCGCAGTTTCGGAAGTTTCTAAAGCAAAACGATCTCTTAAATCAGTCTTGGAAGCGAAGAAAACGAAATCTGCAAATCTAGAAACAGAAATTCTGTCTTTGCATCTCTGGAGAAAGAAAGACTGTAAGACAAATGAGCCAAAGAATCTTGCGGAAGGGGTTAGGTTGCTTCTGTGAGTGGCCATATAAATCAATGTTCACTCAGATACGCTATGATGACACTAAAGGTCACTGCTCCCTATAAAGTGTTCCGCAGAAAGCGATCTCAGTAACAACTATTGCCTAATTTACTAGTAGGCTCATGGAAAAAAAGAGAAGTGCCTTAATATAGGTCAAATATTAATTCTACTAGTAAGACGTGTTTGGGCGTGGTCCTAATGGAATATTTAAGGCACGAAACATTGACTGCATATCAAAATGCTGCAATATTTTTAGCAAAAAGAAAAAAGAAAACCTGTAAATGGTTGCTATTTATTGCTAATATTTCAAAAACTATTCACTTGATATTAACTTCATGACATAGATAATACAAAAAACAATCTATATTTAATATTTTCTGCAATTTTTTTTGCCAGAAAGCATTCCTTTTTACGAAAAGTGACATTTTAAATATCGTTACCATTATTATTAACAAATTAACTATTTATTTTATTTAATTAGTAATTTGAAAAAAGTATTTTCTAATCTTAAAATTAAACTTGAAAATGTTTTTCAAGAAATATTAAGAAAAGGGTTTTTTTTCTCATTTATCCATAAAGAATGTAAATAGAAATCTCTAGAGATATAGGAAAAGATGTGCGAAATATTTCGTATACTAGGTTTTTATTACAGTAAATATCTTTCTAATCAATAACTTAACTTGAGATAAATGTAATTAACTATAATTAGTTTAGTATGCTTGACAATAATAATAAATTGATTACCAGAATATAGATTAACTCTCATTCTGCAATAACTCTTGAACGAAATGAAAATATTATATTAAATCTATGATTTTTGTTTTCAATTGTAAAATCTTATTTTGATTTTAAAACTATAGTTGAAAAATTTCACTGTTTTTATGATCGAAAAAAGTTGTAAGGTATAGTAGAATGGTGATATATTGAGGAAATGTTTTAAAATAGAATATGAAAGTTTGGAGTGATTTATACATGCAAGGTTTATGTTTTTCTAGAAGAATAAAACAGAAATAAAAATTTTTTTATTAAATTTGTCCGATGATTTCGAAATAAATCTTTATACAACAAAGAAAATTCTGAAAAGAAAAATTAGATTTTTATACCACGAAATGCACATAAGAAACTTATTCAAGACACCACACTATATACTCTGTTTTCCCATTGAATTAAATAATACATTTATCTTATATAAATTGTTAAAATATTCGCTTAGCGAATTTACTTTTTTTTAATGTTATTTAGCAAAATAAGTGAGGTTACAAGTGATAAAAATTCTCTGTCAATAATGGAAAACATCAATTTAAGTTATACAGTAAATTTCACCAAAGAGTGTGGCCATTATATCTAATGTAGCAAAAACAAAACAAAAACATCTTCACGTACTTTTTTCCGCATACTTTTTTATATTTCTTTTGCTAGAACAGTTGAATTGTGTTCTAAATCTGTCAAGTTCAGTAAAAAGAATGTAAGGATTTCTGAAAATAAACAAGAATAATATGTACCTTCTCAGTTATCTGAAATTAAAATATTGTTACCGATCCTGTACGAATATTTATTTTTTCTTTAATATCGTTGATTTTATAATATATACAATAGTGAAATGATCATAATTCTTCTAAAAATTCATTAATTACGGGAGATTTTTAAGCATAAAAATTTAGTTAAATCATTATAACAACATATTAAAATAAAAAAATTAATTCATCACAACGAAGTCATAGTCAGTTAAAAGTTATAACATTTGTTAATATCTACTGACACATAAATTGACTAATGTATACTGTAGATATTATAATTTTTCAAATTTGACTTAAGAAAGATTTATTTATAACTGATACAAATTAAATTTTTCTGAATAATTATCAAAATAATTATGCTTTCAGTTAATTTAGAAGTAAAAATTCTATCAAAATGCTTCACATATGATTATGATTATATATTTTAAATAATTACTAACATTAAATATGCTTTATATTATTAAAATTTATGATAAAAATTAAAAATGTTAAATGAATTTTATCGATAAAAATTCAAAATTTTGCATGAAAATTTTATATATTTTTTCTATTAAAATTATATTCTGCTTTATATAAGAAAAGCAATACGAAACCAATTATAATTCAACATAACATAAAATCTATTAATAATTTTTAATAATATCTTTTTAACAAAATATTAAAAACAAAAACAAACCATCAAAATTAATCTGAATAGTCAGTGATCAAAATTTTTAAATAATATTTTAAGTTTTTTGTCAATTTAACTATAATTTTTATAGGAATTTTAGTTTTAAATAACACTGCAATAATTCTATTTTAATACAGAATGATATGGATGTTTCCATTTAAAATGATAATGGAATGATTAACAGAGCTAATAATACCTTAGCTGGCAAAATGATACTTTAGTTTCTTACAATTCCTAATCTTATCTATTTCCTGTAATAACTAAATCAGTTATGATATAATTAACATTATGTAAATTCAATTTCCGAATTGATTCTTATATAATTAAGTCAACAAATTAGATTTATTCATTTTGCTAGCGTGTACCTAATGATATCGTACACTATCTTTTGCTGTAAAAATGTATTAAGCGTTAAGCCTCATATTAATGGTATAGATAAGCTTCGTAGTGACCTTTGAATCAGAAAGCATCGAATGTAATATCTGCAAAGCGTTGATCGATCCACGCAGACAATACTGTAACAAACTAGTAAAACATCGGTTTGTACTTATTTAATAAATAAAAATAAATTAATTGAAAATTAGGTATTCATTCCCGAATACTAACTGATAAATTACACTTCTTAATTAAAAAAAAATATTTAAATTATTAACCTCTATTTTATATGTTTTGTTGCTTGTATTACTCTCTTACTTAATAATAGTTACCATTCTTAGTCAGATTATCTCAAATTTCTCATTTTATATCAGTAAAACATATAAAAAATATTCTCCCCACATGCTAAGAACGATTGTGACATCTTATTTTTGCTTATTTTTTAAGAAAACTTATAAAAAAAAAGAAGCAGAAAGTATTATTAAGTAAATATTTTCATCATTATCGGTGTTAAAATTAAAATTTTCGGGATGCAAAAATTGCAAATTGATGCATCAAATACGAAAAGAAAACCATTTTCACTTACAGCATATACATTAGTAAGCTGATCGCGACTTTCATAAATTATTATTCATAAATATTATTTCATAAATTATTCATTAATATATATTTTAAAGTGTTTGTAATTTTCTTTAGTAATTATTAACAACAAAAAATAAAATAAAATTCAAAAAATGAAAGAGAAATACTGTAATGTTCTCATTTGATACATTTATAACTTATATTACTCTTAAAAATTTTCTATGAATTTATAAACATGTTTTCCTGAAATAAAGATTTTTTTTTTATTTCGAAAGTAACTTATTTGATGACTCCTGTAAAGATTTACCACTATCTTTTTTATTCAAACCTCCTTATCAACTCTTCCAACAATATATATCAACAAAGTGGCTATCTTTCTTGTTACAAATAAACTATAGGAGGACAGTATGTCGCAAAGACAGAAAAGACCAAGTTCAGTTCTAACTAAATAAAAAAATGGTGTTTCGTAAAAGGATAAGAAAAAAAAGTATGAATGGCAATTGGATAGAAGTAGATTTTTAAAAAATAATAAAAACTGGTGTCTGTTTAGATTCCGTCGCTCTTGACGAATAAATAAAATAAAAAAATGCCAAGTGAGCGAAGTTACTTTAAATAATATTCGTCTTTTATTTTCTTTAGTGGCTATGTTATGCCATCGAATGCACTTCAGGATATCTAAAATTTTCGAGAGATCAGTTAAACCGCTTTTTGTGCAACGTTAAAAGCACTTATAATATATGAATAAAGGTTATTATTAATTTATTTATAAACTAAATTAGTCTATAAATATTAAAATTTATAACAATGATGGAGTTAATTTAACTAATGACTCGGTCTCTAATTGATGGAAGAACACGTTTTGTTTTAATGCTTAAGTCGAGATGCATTACTCTATTTTTAACTTTCTCGATGATAACATTAAATAAACATTAAAAAAAGTAAAATGTCTCAATTAAACTCAATTTTCTAATAATAGAATAGAATATTATTAGATTAAAATTACGATTTCAATTAAGAAATTGAAAATAAAAACGTTCTATGCAGTGACTTATGTTTAAAGGTTATCGAAGGGGAAAAAACGCATAGAGTTACTTCAAAAATATATTTTTCTAGTGAGTCTCTTGAGAAAACATCTTTATTTCAAAAATTTTATATATTTTCGATGCTTTGTATGGTCTCTTGGGAAGTAATATGTAACAAGATTGAAAATAAGAATGATCAAATTTAGCAATGAAGTAACGAAAATAAAAATTTTAAATGGAAGTTTTTCGTCATTTTACGAAGATTAAGAGAAAATTGAATCGTAATTATTCACTAATTTCATTCTTTTCTTTTTTAATTTGAAAATGCTACAAGTCAAAGTAATTTTATGTTAAATTATTTCATATCAAAATGTTTACATGTTATAACAATTTTTTATATTTAATTCAAAATGCATTCGTATCTAGAGATGTGTAAAAATAATCTCATTATTTCTTTATGTAAAACCAGGACACATATATGCACTACAGACTTATAAGCTAATTAGTTACAAAAATTATCTTATATCTTGTTTCGTAACTTCATTTATAGTTCAAAATAGCTTTCATGTATTGAAGTATATGTTCAACAAGTAGTAGAAGAAGGCGAGTGTATTTTCTTTAAACCACTATTTGTGAAACCGTAACGAGTATAGTAAATATTACTAAAGATTAAAAGAATATTTACATTATTATTCCGCTTGGAAAACCACGAGTATCATATTTATCTTCCTAAAGTAATTATTATTTTACCCTCTAAAATAAATTTAATTTTTGTTTATTTAAATTTAATTAAATTATTTAATGATTTTTCAATGAAATATAAATATTCATAAATTATCTGCAAATATCAGAATTAATATATTAATTATATATATATTAAATTCTGATATTTGCAGATAATTATTTTCTCGAATTACTCGAATTTCCAGTGCACGGTTAGCGGAAAAATTGACTTTAATTAAAGCTTACAGTTCAAAAGAATAATGGTTTCCTTTAGAAAATACCTGTAAGATGATATATAACAGAAGAATTGCATTTATTTATCTACTAGTTCACTGAGGTCAATTGGTCCTTTTCTCTTCAATTTAGATACAGTTTGAAGAAAAACACAAACTAGCTTAGGCAACTATATCAACTACAGTGACTTGATGTCTAGTGTGTCATTTGACTCCATATCCTACCATTAAAGCTACATGACTTTCTACTAGTTCGAAAACTTTCAATCACTTCGTTCTGCGCTTCATTAGTACCTGTCTAAGCTTACATCGAAATCGACTCGCCTCTGAACTTTAAATACTTTGTTTAACTTTTGAATATTTATGGTCTTTCACTTATAATACGAAAAATTCGAAATTATTAAATATATATATTAAAAAAACTAATTATCAATACAAAATTATACAATTAGTCCATAACGTCATTTATCATCTATCACTAACTAAACAGCATTAAAATATTTTTAAAGTATTTCAATGATTTTTATTCCTTGACTCTCTACAAACAGAAAATCGATTATTTGGAAATGATGCAGTTGCGATTATTTTGAAAAATCGAGATGTTATTCCAATATTATTAATATCGTGATTTCTAATTAAAGTTCATTCGTTTACTGTATATTAAATGCATTAATACAAAAGAATATTTCTGTATAAAAAAAAATTAAAACAAACCTAATGAGTTAGAAGAAATATCTGAGTATTTATCGTATCTCGGTGAAAAAACTTCATAATTGCTGAAAATTCAAGATTACTATAATGATGATTATGACCCAGGAGTAAATGAAAAAAAAAGAAAAGAAAGAAAGATTATATTCATTTCTATCTCTACTGTATTTTCTGATAATTTTGATAATTACCAAGTTTTTATTTATTCCAACATGAAAGTTAATGAATAGACGAATATAAACTTTAAAAGTACAGCATATATGCTTCTTTCAATCGTGAAATTTCTTTAATAACTTCTATAAAATAAATTTAATGCTCTCTAAGACAGAAATCAGATTTATTTGCTTTCAATGTTCATAGTTACCATTTCTTAAATGCCTATAAATTTTACATCGTATTAAATATTTTATCTTTACGAAGAAAATAATAGAAACAACATAATCGAAATGATAGAAAACATATATAAATATTTTCCAATTGAAATCACATTATTAAATTTTTATCATAAAAATACATTTTGATAAAACTTTTTAACTTTTTACAAAGATGGATGTTGCTAGCAAGAAAATTGCTTTCGAAACTGTTTTCTGATCAGCAATCGGTAGGAGTGCTGATTTTTTTTTCTTTAATTTTAAACAAGAACGACAAGTTAATCTTTAGTTAATAATTAGAAAATATTATATTTTGAAAATTTATGCAAAGAATCTTTGAATAAATTAATGAATATCAAGTCACAGTTCTGAAGATTGATCGATTATAAGTCTAATCTCTTCTGGTTTAAGATGAGAACTACATTTTTCTCTTAATTAGATATCCCAACTTGTTGGAGTAGATGAACTAAGAAGCGTCACGTTTCTAAAATTACGTTTTACTCTAATTATTGTAAATAATGAAAGTTTTTTTTATAACAATTACATAAAAGAATTATTAACATTGAAATAAAACAGTCTCATAGTGACAGTAAAATAAATAATTATCCATTAATACGTTAAAAGAGAATACTTTCTGCAGGCAGTCAACAGTCGTAAAAAGTTTGTAACATTACACTGACGATCACGTAATTTTTTTTTCTTTTTATATCAACTTAATTGAGAAAATGTTATTAAATTTATAAATTTTAATTGCTGATATTTTTGTATTATATAATTTTCGTGATAAAAATTTATTCACGTTTCTAAGAAAATAATGGATTTTTTTTAATTTTGTTTTAAATATGTTTTATTTTTCTTTAAGAATAAATTAATTAAGATACGGCTTTTAAAGTTAATTATTGTTAATAAATAAGTCAATTTAAAAGTTAATGACTGACTAATTTAAAGTTTTATAGGTTAGCAGGATTAAATATTCATGAAAATTGCCAACTTTCATAAAAATAATTTAATACTATATTCAGTTTTAAAATTTTTCGAAAATATAAAAATTTATCAAAAACGTTAGACATAAAATTTATGACACTCAAAGTACATTTGGACCTACTTACAGTTCATATCAATGGTGATGGAAGACGTAATGGGAAGAGATATATTATTATTCTGCGCATGACAAGTGATGACAGTCATTAAGTCATTTCGTCGTAAAGTGTTAATTTCGAGTTCGTTTCTTATCACTCCATGAGGCGTGACTTTAAACGTGTCATCCAACAAAACAGTATCTTTCCACCAAGTAACTGCTGGTAATGGTTTACCTACGTACATAAAATCAAAACAGTTTACAGCCTATTATAACTGCAATATATATATATATATAAGATCGGAAGAGCGGTTCAGCAGGAATGCCGAGACCGATATCGTATGCCGTCTTCTGCTTGAAAAAAAAAAAATAGTTGATACTGTTGGTTTAAATGTTTTTGCGTCAACGTTTCTTCAATAATGGAATACCTTCCACTTCGCAGATAAGTGTTATTTTGTCACCAATATTATGTGGTCCGCTCACTTGATGAAGAATTTCTCCGTTTTTGTCCATGATAATTGGTTTTTTCGGAGGAACTGTTTTAAAAAGGTTGGATAAATTTTTAATTTAATTTTACGCAGTTATATTTTATTAATAAATTTTTTTGAGTATCAACAAGCATTGTAAAGTGTACTGAATGAAAAGTATCATATAATAAAAACAAAGATTATATAATTAAGTTTTGTAAGATAGTTCAAACTTTATTCACGTTTCAGTAAAAAAAATTACCAACTACTTCAAGAATAACAACAGAGTTCCTCGATCGAGCCTTTTTAAAATCCACTCTGCAACGATACTCTCCTTCGTCAACAGAAGAAAGGTTGTCAAGTTGTAAGATTGCCGGGTTGTTGGATATTATTAGATAAGATCTCCTACCCACTTCTTCACTAGCAGCATGCCGTGCTTGACTTAAACTTCCACGTCGGGCGTCTAAACTATAGAATGGAGTTGTCGTCTCGTCTTTATACCAAAGCACTAAAGCAACTGCATCATCCAACGACGGTGGAGTAATGTCGCAAGGCAAAAGGACTTGGCTTCCTTCCAAACCGACTACAGTCTCTGTAACTTCTGGAATATAGCAAAACAAAATACTATGTAAGCTTATATAAGAGTGTTATATGATTTACAAGATGCAATAATCTTCCAAGTTATGTGAGTAATGTCAAAATTTCACTTTTTTCCAACCAAATATTTTAAGGTCAACAGAGCGAAAGCGGTACATTATCCCGGTAGCTTATGGCAAACATCGTTGCTTGGTTTTTACCATTTTTGGTATTAAAGTGAAACTAGTTTCATTTATAACTGAATACAAAACAATAAATATGACAATTTATAACATACTTTTGGTTTCAGTAGGAAATTGTTTTTAGGATTTAATCGGATATATAATATTTTGGATGAAATATTAATCTTATTTTCCAGTATTAAAATTTAATATAGTTGGTAATAAATTTCTTTTAGTGGCATGTTTTTTTTTTATAAATTTAACTAAATTATTAGTTTTCCATTTAATTTTTATGTGAAAACATAATTGCGCTTTATTTTTCATTAAAAAATGATAAAAATTTTTTAGGAAATGAAAAATTATTTTCAAATTAAAGATCGATTATTTTAAAAAAGTTAATCGATAGAAATTATTTTCCTTTAGTTTGAATCAAGATTAAACTTAAAACATCACAATTAATAAAAGAAATGTTTACATTTTTATATATATTTTCCTATTTATGTTGACATTTTCGAATGGAAAAGATATTATATTTTGACTGATTAGCATTGCTTACGTGACTTGAATATTAAAAAATATAATCCAGATTAAATGTAGGTCACACTTCTTAGCAAATGATAAGTAATTATTGCAACAAAGCCACTTTATCTGACTTAGTGGCTGACTCATCATATTTTTCGTCAATGCAGTTGATACAGTGCTAACATAGGTAAAAAATAAAAAAATAAAAAATTCTAGATAATAATCTATCTATATGCATAATGGGATCAGATTTACGTTATTGATTTCGATCATTTTTGAATGTTTGAGAGAGATAAAGGAAAGAATTTAAACAAATCTTTGACAGAGTTACTTAAATAATTAAAAAAAATCAATTTAATAAAAATGAAGGACTGTTCCGAATTTAATCTTAAAAATAAACAATGTGACTTTTTTCTTTTTGATATTTTTCTAATTTGGTGAAAAGCTAAACAAAATATGACATAAACCTTTTGACGTATGACGGAAAAATAAAATAATTTTTACACTGAACGAACAATATGGTTAAAAGTTTGTTGCTGATCGATAAATTGCTATCTACTTTATCACTATATCAATATATGAAATTTTATATAAGAAACAAATATTTCGCTGTCGTGTTGACATGGTATCATCTTTCACATTTTTGATAGCATCAGATGTTGTCAGAAAGATGACTCGAATGAGCAGCAATTTCGTTTACTTGTATAAGGTTTTCGACAAAAACAGTTGTTTGTCCAAATAATCTTGATGCCTGTTTATAAACGGAAACATCAAAGAAATTACTTATATTATTTTATCTATAGTATTATTATTATTATCAATATATAAAAATGAATTTAATAAAAAAAAACTAATTGTTGTATCACGTAAAGATCTTTATAATAAAAATAAGAAAAAATTTCATTAGATTGTTTTCATGCAAATTTAACATTTTTTAAGAAATTATATGGCGATAAAAATATTTATGAGCATAAATCTGGAGATTATGCAATATATTTTTATAATAAAATTTGATGATAATATAGGAATAACATGATTTATAACAAATATTTACGAATTTTCTCAATGATTGAATAAATAATATAAATGTCTTCTTCAGACGTATATGTAAAGAATGTTAGAATATATAATTATGATCAGAACATAGTTTGAAACATGAAAATCAAGAAGAAACCAATATTTAAATATTTCCGTTTTTTCGGAAACTACTGTCATATTATTCATTTAGACAATATTCAATATTAATTAATAGGTAGATTTAAAAATTTTAATAAATAGTTTTTATAATAACTGCCATAAAAATACAAAATTGTAAAGTTAGCATTCAATTTCGATGTTATTCATGTAAATAAAAATCCTCAAAGTTTAATTGGTATGTTTAAACAGACAAGATAATTCAATCCTTTGAATTTTCATTAAAATAATTAATTTTTATAAAACACCGAGTGGAAACTCTCCTATACTTCATTCTGAATAATGTTATTAAATATTCATAATGAGAAAATCTTTCTGCTCTACAAAACTCAAAATTCCATTCTTGGTTTCTCGAAAATTCTTCTACTGAACTCGCCATTGCTACATATTCAGTACTGTCGGTAAAACCAAAAACATTTAATTATTTGGATTCTACTTAATATAAATTTTTTTCTCAGATCACATACTAAAATATTATATATCCACGAAGAATATAACTACCTCTTCCGTTATGTAGTATCAATAAATCTTTCCAGATTTTTATCGAATGACAAAATCTGTATAATAAATACAGGCGCAATTCTAGTTACAAACATAATTCATACGTAGTTTTATTCGTAAATCGGAGTGTTCATAACTCAAAGATTTTTATCGAATGACAAAATCTGTATAATAACTGAATCAAATACAGGCGCTCTTCTAGTTACAAACATAATTCATACGTAGTTTTATTCGTAAATCGGAGTGTTCATAACTCCGATACTGCTGTTATTTTGGTTCCAATAATATTGATATAGCTTTATATGCTGTATATTGTAATATATTTCACAATTAAACCAATTAAAAGTTTCTTATTTCACAGATTTTTAATGAAATGTTCCGAATATAAAGCGAAAATTTTTTGGTTTAATCGCCGCCATCTTGAAATATAACCTTAATATGTTAAATAACTCTGTAATTTTACATTATATTGGTTATTAGAGCAGTTTTCTATCATATTACGTAAAACTATTGAAGAGTTTTTGAAATTTCATGTTCGTAACTAGAGGAACTCTTGTATAATATTTACTCTCTAAAAATTGCTATATTAAATACTTTAAAATCCAACTTCAGGATCTATTCAAAATTAGTTTATGCAATATTTACAGTTTTATATTATCGATTTTTAATCTACTGTAATGTTTGTAACCATCAATAATCTAACTGTAAACCGCAAAATTAGTCTCCCAGAAATTATGTAGATTTTGTAAACATTATTGTTGTGTAACAATTTGCATCACATTGACAAATATTGTACTCCTTTCTCCTCTTCAAGGAATTCCCCTAACAGTTTAAATAAACATTATTATTATTATTGCCATTAAAAATTCAAAATTGTTTATTTGGTTTTGAAAATATTCTATAAAATATAGGCCTAATAATAGTCTGTAAATAACAATATTTTTAATTTCATCTTAAGAGATTATTAACGTCTTCGATAAACAAAATCTCTTTGAAATATTTGAAAATTTAAATTAAGTAATATATTTTAATATAATTAAATTCCTTGCAGAATCCAACCCCCTCCTCACTGCGATACAGAGATGAGCTCTGTTATGAATCCTAGAGGCGAACAGGGCACTGGATTATTATTTTTCTATGGAGAGTCAACTCGAAGTGGACATGACAACAACAACAATAATAAATACAGTATAATTAAATAAACATAAAATATGAAACATTAATAACAATATCTCTATAATAAGATCTATGTAGAGTATAAGTTCTTATAGGATTGGTCTCAGAAAAAATATCATGTTGAATCCTGAAAAAATTCTTACTTATTTAAAAACAAATTATGATGTTTTTCGAACCAAAAGCAATTTTATATTGATAGAAACTTAATTTAATATAATGCAACTGTTTAAAAATTGTTGGTTGCAGTTGAATAAAATGTTCTTTAAGTAAATCTAATGCTTGTAGACAATTGTAAAAACATAATATTGATGTCAAATAGGAATCATTTGATCAATCTCCATTAAAACTACAAATCTAGAAATACTTTACTGTCTGAATGGAGTAAATTTATTTGTGTTGGGAATTCAGTCTGTTGGTTCGGTTTTTTTTAGTAGATTTGGCGTAAAGTGATGAATTGTTTAGTTAATATGCACTGTTCTATCCGTTTAGTATTTGGATATGGAATTTAATTTTAATTCTCTAGAACTGTATTTGGGGAATACATCTGTACATTTAGTGAGGCACACTTTTGTTAATAATTTACATATGTTGTATTTATTTTAGAGAGAATTTCTGTTGCTATTTGATTTATACGAGAAAAGAATTTCATTTGACATGCTGTCTTGTTAGTTAGATGACCTATGTCTGCAAATTTAATCAAAGTAATGTATTATAAAATGAATCAAGTTTCACTTTTTGTATTAAATATTTATAATACTTTCTCTATTATTTTATATTGCAATCATAAATCTTTCTTGGTTGAAGAATATATAAAAATTTGACACTGTTATATCAAACTACTTTACCTAGATTTAAGTTCTTGAATTTTTCTTGAAGTTGTTTATCAATTTCTGTTTATCATCAATGATTACATATTTTATAATGCAGTTATGTTTTATGCCCCTGAGACATTTTTCTTACATATAGATAGAGATGAATTTATTCTTTCAACAGTTATTTTAAGATTGCATATCTATATTCGTAAGTATATTGATATAATTTATTTTTTTTATTGAATAAAATCTATGTAAATAATAAAAGTACTGGAGTTTCTCGTGAATAGGCTCTTCTTGAAGTAAGCCCATATGCGCTTACAATCGGGATTACTTCTCGATTATAATCACATGGGTGCTTATAATCGCAATTATATTTTGGCTTTATATCTTATTGCGTCCGATATTGAATCGTTTCCAGGCTCATGAGCTTATAAATGAGGTTTAGCTATGAAAATTACCGGTAACGTGCCACAAATAAAAAAATTTTTTTACTCCTTTCCCTCTCCTTTCCGACCGGAAGTCAACTGCTAATATCGTAATTGACATTTTCTTACGGGAAAAATTAAAAACGAAACCAAAAACAAAACAGCCGCTAATTCTACCTACAGTAACGGAATCTTACCTCAAGCTGTATTCAAGTTATAACCGATAACGTTGAAATGGATACAGGTGCTGCTACTTCTTCAGGTACTGGTTATTCCAATACCTGTAGCACCTCAGGACCTACAGGCAGCAGTGTTGGAAAAGTAACCAGGAAGAGCTATAAGGTATTGGACAAACTAAAAGTTCTGTCATGATTGGAAGAGTTGAACAGCAACGTTGCTGCATTAAGTCCTGAGATAGGAATAAGTCGAAGATGCTTACAAAGATGGTGGGACGAGAGGGAAAAGATTAAGAAAGCGGGAATGGGGAAAAATAGGATGAAGAGGAATTTAGGCTGCGGAAGAAAGGAGAAGTATCCAGAACTTGAAGAGAGACTTTATCAATAGGTCGTTGACAAAAGAACTAAGAAAGGCAGCGTTAGCTACGTCAACATCAGAGCGTAAGCAAAGAATCTGGCCAAGTGTGGATATTGACGACTTCAAATGTAGCGACAATTGGATTTTTCTGTTCTGTAAGAGCCACAACCTGTCGTCCAAAATAATTACTCACGTAGGGCACGAAGACAAAAGAAGTCGAGAGGAAATTGAAGAGGAAGTGACAGAGTACTTGTGCTTCATCCATCAGAAGCTGGTCGGATATTCGGCAGATAAAATATTCAACATGAACGACGTTCCCTGCTACTTCGACATGACCCGGGACCATACCATCCATTTCCGGGGAGACAAGAATGTGGATGGAAGTGACATTGGACATAGGAAATCACGATTTACTGTGATCTTAGCCATATCTGCAAGCGGGAGCTTCCTTAAGACTATGATTATTTTCAAAGGTTTGAAGAAAATCCCGAAAGTCAAATGTCCATCGAATGTGATTAATTGCTTTATCTTCAAAGGTATCAATGAATTCACACTTGATGAAGGTCTGGGTTCAGATGTGTTTCCGCAATAGAGGTCCGTTCTTTGTTCGAACAAGTTGTATCCTCTTTATGGCCTCCTTTGGCAGCCATACCAAACCGGAGGTGACTTACATGCTTAAACGTGAGGTGAACACCACCACCTTTGTCATCCCACCGAAAATACGTCATACTTTCAGTTTTTGGATGTCAATTCGTCATTCAAGACTCACATGAGACAGCAGTAATAACTGGCAAATGTTACCATAGAGAGGTTAGAGGCCAATGAAACATGGACCGAAAGAGTTCATCAAAAAAGACTATCGAAAGCGACCGAGCTACCAAGAAATAGTCAACTTCATTTCCAATGCCATGAAATCGATTTCACCTGATTACCATCAAAAACACGTTCCGAACATGCGGGATTTAGGAAAATGGAGAGGTAGTTCGGATGGAAGATAGTTCGGATGGAAGACTTAAACTACCGTCTGAGAGGGATCCTGGCAGGCACCGGTACAATCCCGAACATGCGGGATTTAGGAAAATGGAGAGGTAGTTCGGATGGAAGACTTAAACTACCGTCTGAGAGGGATCCTGCAGGCACCGGTACAATTCAAGAAACTGAGGGAACGGTTGCTGAAAGAAGTGATACTGTAAGTCTGATGAAAGTGTTGAGACTGAAGTGCCAGTTACTGACAGTGAATCTTGTGACAGTGACCAGTCTGAAGGAAGTGCCTGTAGTGAAGAGATGTGAAAGATAGGGACTTGATACCGGTAATACGAAACTTGGATCTACCGATAAAGTGCCATATAGATAAATTGTGAAAATTACTGTTTGTGTTGCCAAATGTTTATGTATAAACTGTATAAACAATACTGTTTATGCAGTAAATGTGTTATTAAATTAGTATTTTTTACTTACTCGTTAGAACTTTCTGGTAATGAAGCTATTCAAGTACGGTACTATACCCCAGTAAACACTAAATTTTAGTGCCAAAATAATTATCTCATTTCATTCGCCTCTAAGGTACTATACCACAGTAAACACTGTAAATTTTAGTGCCAAAATAATTATCTTATTTCATTCGCCTCTAACCTCTCTATGGTAATATTTGCAGGCAGTAACACTACCGGTACACTGAATGTCAGCATTCAGTGTAGTGTTACTGCCTGCAAATGTTAGCATAGAGAGGTTAGAGGTTAGAGACGAAAGAAGGGGGGCCCAAAAGCCCAGCACTGGGACCTGTAAGGTCTATTGTTCAAACCGGCAAATGTTATCATAGTTTAAAGAAAAATACCAAGTACCGGACGAAAGAAGGAGGACCCAAAAGCCCAGCACTGCGACCTGGAAGGTCTATTGTTCAAACCGGCAAATGTTATCATAGTTTAAAGAAAAATACCAAGTACCGGTACTGTGAGACTTGACAAGTAGGGTAATGGCTTGTATGGTACCATATGGTACAAGTACCGTACGGTAAAAGGCAAATTTTTTATGGTACCGGTACTTAGGATTTTTCTTCAACACTCTTCAATTTAACTATGATGTATAATTTACGTTTTACAATCCATTATTCAGATTTCAACTTCACTTGCTTGTTCTGCAGTAAATGCTAACATGCGAAAATAAAGATACACAATATATATTTTGACAGGAAATATTACAGTACAGTATAGATCAACTTGTTTCCACTATCAGCATTTATGGTAATCATGGTAAGGCTAATAAAGATTAAAGCTGATAGTGAAAACCCAGTTTGGAGACGATCATAAATTTTATAATCAATGTTTGGAAATTGATTATGGTACGGTAGATGGTATCAGTAACCATGATTACGGTGTATGCTGATAGTGGAAACAGTCTATTACACTCTAAATAAAAGCCCATGTGCTTACATTAAGCACATGGGCTTTTATTTTCTATTCTTTACTGAATTTTTGTATTTCCCGAATGTAAGCGCAATTCTTACCTTCGAGAAACTCCGGTAACGTCAGATCTTTAATCTTAAAGTAAAAAAAAAATGTTTTCTTTACAAAAACTGCAAGCTCAATTTATTTTGCAGTTTTTAAAAATAACATTAAGGATTATAAACAGGATGCATATATTTTACATTACAAGTAATGTTTAAAATTTAATTACAATATAGGAATGAAAACATCATTTTCACTTTTATCAGATATTATGGATTAATTAAAAATGCGCAATTAAATCTGAAATCCTTATTTTTAAAGTCTAACCTCAGATCTGTATTATTTCCATCAGAAGAAACCTGAAAAATTTGAATGTTTGCTATGTTTAATGTATGAAACAATAGAGACAGTTGATGCAACATCAAGGTCAATAACTATACCGTAAATGTCATAAAAATCCATCGATTGTTCAAAATATAAACAGTGGGTGATCTGTTATCGAACATAATCCGTTCCAAGACAATGTTCGTTATCCGAATTGTTCGTTAACCGATCATAAATTTACCATATGTTTTTATGGGAATTTGATTAATTCGTTCTAGAGACCCCAAAAAAGTAAATAAAATATTATATAATTTCTTACTATGTTTATTTATATGCAATAATCATAATATATACATACATAGTCTCGCGTTTTTAATCTATTATGTTTATTTTCCGTTAAAAATCTGTCCAATGTCGATTGCCTTTCTCTCCTTCAGGATTTTTTGGAAGTGATTAACCCCAAAAAAGTAAATAAAATATTATATAATTTCTTACTATGTTTATTTATATGCAATAATCATAATATATACATACATAGTCTCGCGTTTTTAATCTATTATGTTTATTTTCCGTTAAAAAATCTGTCCAATGTCGATTGCCTTTCTCTCCTTCAGGATTTTTTGGAAGTGATTAACAGCATTGTCGTGATAGAGATCCCTAAGCATACTGACCTCAAACTGGTATGGGTGCTATTCTGACACCAAAATATTGTAAAATCTCTTGCTTATCTTCTTTAATGAATTTTTGATTTGTTTTAAATTATCTCCGAGTTCATTTAATCAGAAAAAACTACTGTTCTTCCATTCTTACCATAAGTCCACGAATGCGCAAGGCCTAAGCCTGTCATTCAGTTAGGTTAAACTAAATAAAAAATTATAGGCCTATAATTTCTTAATATGTTTATTTGTAACAACAATAATATATAAATACATAGTCTCATACTTTCCGCCATATCCTCATGAGATATTTTTATCTGGCGGAGGCCACTTATAAGGTTCATCACAGACTGGTCAACACCCTGTCAACCGGATGTTGAAGGATGAGGTTCAACAGGCCGGGTCCGGATTCTCCCCTCCTGAAAAATTGGAGGACTGGGACCCGGGGCCTCCAGGATAGTAAGCCACAGCTTTACCACACGGCCATCCGGCCAACTTGTCATTCTGTCAGTCCGCGGGTCCTACAGTTTATTCTGTGACGTGTTCGTTAACCGAACATGTGTTCGTTATCCGAACATAAAAATCTTTCGCGAAAGTGTTCGTTATCGAATTTTTTCGTTATCCGAACTATTAGTTAACCAATCACCCACTGTACTAAGAAAATATCTCAAAAGTTTGAATTATCACATTTTTAAATGATTATAACTACAGGGAAACCAGGATAATTGTGATATGGAAAAAATTATTGTTTAGAAATATAAAATGGTTTCATTAGGAGAAGCACTATCCTCACTGAATGGTACGTAACAAGCAATATTGTGTATTATTTAACAATCATTTTCTTGATTTATCATTTAATCAAGCATTATGTCTTATTTTTAAGTGAAAAGTATATAGATGTTATTTTTTTTGTTTGAATTAATACTTTATTCTACTTGTTGAATGGCACGCAATCGTAACTAATACCTATATAGTGTCATTTGATTATTGTTGTAATTTTGAAGAGGATTTGTTACATTATTTACGTTCACTGATATTCTTAAAGTGGAAAAAATGAATACAGTGATTTTCTTATAAAAAACTGAACCAATTTTAAATATAACTTATAGTATGTTTATGCAAGCAGTGCATCACAAGATGATTGAAAATAACTATAAAATTTGGTTTAATATAAAAGACAAAATATTGTATGTCATTTTACATTCTATAAACGTTATTATAACTTTATTCAACATTTTTGTATAGTCATACCGCGATTTATGGCGATTCGGACTTGCGTACGTTTTTAATTGCCACCATTCCCCAAAATTTCAGTGTTTAATTTAAAGTTATGGCTCTTCAGCAGCATATTTTTGTAAAAAAATACAGTATTTATTTTATGATTAATTGCAGTGCATACTTGCAGCGATAAGTGAAAAAAGACAGTTCTCTAAATTATGGACATTTCGAGTTATGGCATTATTCTGGAATCTAAGGTGACATAACTTTGGAATATGTTTGCATATATATATATATATATTTTTATATTTACTGTTCCTATAGCTGTTATAACTTGCACCACACAGCGATATGTTTTAGACATGTTTACAAAATGTAAAATTTCTACAAGTAAATAGATATTTTCTTGAAATTTTTTTATATTTACTATTCCTATAGCTGTTATAACTTGCACTACACAGCGATTTGTTTTAGACATGTTTACAAAATGTAAAATTTCTACAAGTAAATAGATATTTTCTTGAAAAAATTGTCAAGGCGAATAAGCAATCAATCTTTCAAATATTCAACGATTTAACATTGTAATTCTTGCTATAAAAATTAATAAATAAAGATAGTCACAACTAGCTCCTGTCTTCTTCTATGATTAAAAAATGCGACATCGAGATTGGCTTTAATGGAAGAATATACCTACCGAATTTCACGTAAATCTGTTAATTAATTTCAAAAGTCATTAGTTAGGATCATGGTGATCTTATAAGTCTCATTTTCTCTCAGAAAGCAGGATATAAGCAATCACTTTCTTTAAAGAAAAACATTATGTAAAATTGATAAATTTTTAATTAGAATCAACTAGTGGAGATAATTTTTAAATAGAAATATTCTGGAGTCATTTTTCTTCTTTTTTATGATAGTTTACTAATTACTGAATTAGCAAACTTTCCTGATATAATAATTTTTCCATTTTTTTAATTATACCAAACAAAAAAATGATGAAACATCATTTGTTTCTCCACTTATCCGATCTATAAATAATCATAATCTTTGTAATTCTGTTTTGAGAATTATTACTAGAAAAATCGAAAAATTTAATTAAGTGCTATTATAATAAAGAGCAAAATTAAAAATTAAACCATTCATTATTTGATTTTAATTATTAAAAATACAAATAAAACAACTGTATCTAAAAGTTCAATTATCTAAACATTAATCAAGTTTCGAGGGAAAAAAAATGAAATAAAACTAAAAACGATCCTGTGATGATAATCTTTATAATAGATTAGAAGTTATACATAAAAAGTAGAAAATTCGAAAATTAATTTAAAATTAATTAATGAAGTTGATAAGCTCTACGTTTGTTGTTTAATTAAGTTGATAGAGAAAGGTAACATTGAACATTTTTCAATATTAATATAGTAAACAATTGTTACAAGAAGATAAAATAAATTTCTACAGTATATACAGTTTTAGCAATAGATAATTATATTATTTTCAGCATACTTTGTTATGTATAATTAAAAATAAATATAAGGCATAACTACAAATTAATTTTTCCATCTAAACAAATATTGTTATTTTTATAAAGACCAATTAATAAAATTTTTATCATCTTTTCTGTGAAAGTATAATGGATAATTTAAGATATCTGATGTACAAATATATAAATGAATTGTTTATTTTATAAATCAGTTATTATGAATTGAATTTGTTTGTAACGTATTGTTATACGACGATTATATTGTCTAGTGCGTTAATAATTACAAAAAATAATGTTATTTTTACTATTTTCGGTTAATTAGGTTTTTAACAATGGCAGAAACACGATATAAATATTTTTAAATGAATGTATTCAACAATAATGTAGAATAATCGATCAATTGAGAGAAATAATGTTGTAGTTTTAATATTTGTCATTGTTCCTGGTAAATACTTCTTTTGTGAGGAAATTACAAGGGATAGGAATGAAAATTACTGTAAAAAGAAATACAGATGCTCCTGTAGTAACGAATATTCTAGTTAAGACACGTTATTAGTTTCACATATTCGTACTTATGAACGTGAAATTTCATTTTCAAATTTTACGAAATTTCAAAAATTCTTCAATAATTTTAAGTAATGTGATAGCAGACTGCTCCAGCAACAAATATAATGTAAAATTACACAGTTAGTTAACATATTATGGCAATATTTCAAGATGGCGGCGATTATACTAAAAATTCCTCGCTTTATATTCGGAGATTTTCATTAAAATCTGTGAAATAAGTAACTTTTAATTAGTTTAATTATGAAATATGTTACAATATACAGTATATAAACTTATTTCAGTACCTTTGCAGCCAAAATAACAGTATAATAGAGTTATGAACAATCCGATTTACGATTAAAATTTACATACGAATTACGTTCGTAACTAGAGGATCCTATGTGCAGCATTTATACGAATAAACATTATATTAAAAAATTACATACAATTATTTATACAAAAGATATTTCAAAATGGATAACAATATGCACTCCATCAATAATCATAGTCGCATCTCAGAGAATTTTCCAAACATAGAAACATTGAATATAAAGAGCTTTTATTGAAAATATTAAAAAAAAAATGTTCTTTTGTTCATTTCCATGTAATTTTAGTCCATAAAATTTCTCAATCATCAAACTTTGCAGAGAATTCAAATTTCAGATCAATATTATATTGTATACTATATACACATTGTAAACTATATATGAATAATTTTCATATAGTTTGCAGTGTGTGCTGTCGATACTGTTCGTATAGTTCATACAAGATCTTGATTTTTAAGCTTTTCTTAAATAAACATTTATTTATATATATATATATATCTTATCGTTAAATATGATTATTAACATTATAAAAATTATCAATACAAATATTTATTTTTGAATTAAAAGTATTAATAATGTATATTTTAAAACAAATGATAACAGTAGTACAAACACATCCAACACACAAAGTAAATGCATATACGCATTGTCTCGAATGTGCCATAAAAGATATTTCAAACAGACCAAATTTGGAGAAAGGACATTTGCATCAATGTCGAAGTATGAGCTTTCTAAAAATATTATTCTGTTTAAAATCGTTTCAATAGGTTCAGCAGATCATAATGGTGCATATAGATATTACTGTAATAACATATATGATATATATATCCTATATATTATTACAAAATATCCTAATAATAATATATTTTATCCTATATATTTTTAATATATAGGCTGATCATCTCCTATTCAGGCCAATCTGAGATACCAAAAAAATTCAGCTAGATGTTTAATTTTAACATGTCTTATTTTTATACTTATGTATTTATCGAATTAGATCAACTTTTATTGATTAACAATAACAGCAATATAATAACATACTTTGTAAACTTAATCGTAATGCTTTAAACCAGGGGTTCCCAAAGTTTTGCCTAGGTGAGCCAAATTATAAATTCCAAAATATTTGGCGAGCTAAAAAAAATGTGTTATGGAAAAATACGTTCAAATCGATAAAAAGTTGGACACAAGGGAAAGATTTATATTAATTTTATAGCATAATCGTTCTTTATTTATGAAAATAATTATTTTTTATTACAAACTGTTTAAAATAACACATTTCAAAAATAATTAAAAAATAACTAAATAATTTCAAAAAGAAAAAAATAAATTCATCAATTTGTAATATGTGACTTGTGCACATATTACAAATAATTAATCATTCAACCTTGATTTAAGTCGGTTGAATGTATTCTTAACACTGCCTGTAAAAGTTCATTAGTTAGTTGTTAATCATTGAACCTTGATTTAAGTCGGTTGAATGTATTCTTAACACTGCCTGTAAAAGTTCATTAGTTAATTTTGATCTCATTAATACTCATGATTGAGAAAGTTTTCTCGCATGTATAAGTGCTTCCAAATAATGAAAACATATTTGGAAGCACTTATACAGGTTTTTTAACTGAATAATTTTTAATTATAATAACGATAAAATTTATTTATATTTTGTAAAAATGTAAATTATCTCTATGAATTCAAGATCGCGGATGATCTGACTTCGCGGGCCGCACTTTGGGAACGCCTGCCCATAAAATATTGAGTTGAATTGAAGAATTTGAACAATAAAACACTCTTGGAAGTCGTTGGCATGGACTTGAAGACGCTGATTTGGCGTATTTTGCACCTACATTTCGAAAAATGTTACCAAATGTAACCTATTTCATTCACAAATTTCAAAAAATAAAAAGATTCTCATCTTGAAAACGAAATGGATCTTAAAATTGGACTATTTTCTGTAACATTTACTGATGCGGGACAATGTACCTAAAAACCTTGTTATCATGTAAAATCTGGGATAGTCACCTCATATATGTGCAATATATACTAATTTTGAAATGTTTACAGAACTCAATTCCAAAATATCTGCAGTTTGAATTTTAAAAAGCTGCTGACAATTTTCAAAACTAATTATTCCGTATGAATGATTACAATCATTCGAAATTTTTTCTTTTGCAGAAAAATAGTTATACCTACCTTCTACCAAGAAATATCTGCCTACATTTATTTAAATGCAGAATATATTTATTAAATATTTACTTATTATTAAAATTAATATAATAAAATTGAGACTGTTCAAATTATTTTTTATGATGATAATATTCCTCGTCATATACGATTAAACTGATATATTTGTATGGATTTTTAACATATTTTTTTTTTCATTCACGTTAATGATAAACATTAATCATTTATGTTTAAACTTAATTATGTTTCCAACATAATTTTAAAAACCTGCAAACATAATTCACAACAAATGAGTTCACATTATTCCAAATATGATGTGTAAATTTTCGAAGTGTAATAGCGTAATAATGTTCAAGAATCTGAAATTCTAGATTTTAATTATCTTCGTATGTAATTAAAATTAACCGTTATTATTATGGGAAGGGACTAGAATCATTTTGCATCGAGTTTAAATCTAAAAATGTTTATAAAATTGGGAATTAAATTTCAAGTTTTGCAGGAAGTAAATTATTGTTTCTGTCGACCCAATATTAGAAAATTTATATTATTTGGAAAAATATGAATATAGGTAAATACTTAATAAAGCATTTAGTTAATCGAGGAATTAATATCGGCGAAATAAATTATCTTTGTTCCAGAAGTCATTTTGAATGCACTCACCATTCTGTTTATATTAAATATTGCGTGACTTGACATGTCGCATAATTAAAGACGTAAATCGTCTTCATTATACGTTTCAGTTCATTATTATATTTTTAATCTATTATGTTTTGACGTAACGTGATATAAAAGATCTTAATTTGATCAGAACACAGACTCTTCTTATATTTCTTTAAACCCGGTACCGAGTTATTTGATACCAATTATATGAACTCAGTTTATGTGGAATTTATTTAACAGTAATTGAATTATTTTTTAATAAAATTCTTGAGTAGAATTCGGGTTGAAAAATATGAATATAGGTAAATACTTAATAAAGCATTTAGTTAATCGAGGAATTAATATCGGCGAAATAAATTATCTTTGTTCCAGAAGTCATTTTGAATGCACTCACCATTCTGTTTATATTAAATATTGCGTGACTTGACATGTCGCATAATTAAAGACGTAAATCGTCTTCATTATACGTTTCAGTTCATTATTATATTTTTAATCTATTATGTTTTGACGTAACGTGATATAAAAGATCTTAATTTGATCAGAACACAGACTCTTCTTATATTTCTTTAAACCCGGTACCGAGTTATTTGATACCAATTATATGAGCTCAGTTTATGTAGAATTTATTTAACAGTAATTGAATTATTTTTTAATAAAATTCTTGAGTAGAATTCGGGTTGATTTAACACGAAAATTTTCTTTAAAGAATGATATTTATCCAGTCAATTTGGCGTTGTCTGTTTAATGAATATTTTACTATTGTCTATTCAATAATTAGTCGAATGCATATGCTTGAGTTAATAGAGTTTATTCTTAAACATTCAATGGATTCTGCAAAACTCATTTAGCAAATTATCTGTCTGAGTTAATCAATTTTCCGAAGCGATAGGCATTTTAAAGTGTACGGTTTAATATTTCAAACATCTACTATATATATATAAGCTTATATGAAGCTAGAGAAGTGAATATTTTCATTTATTTCTCGATTTTTTTTATATATCAATATATTATTGCATTTTATTAATTTTTTATATGCAGTATATCACTGCATTTTTTAATTTTTTTATATATCTCACTGCATTTTATCAATTTTTTATATATCACTGAATTTGTCAATTTTATATATATATATATATAGATCGGATTTTTATATATATTACTGCATTTTGTTAATTTTTTTAATATATCTCACTGCATTTTTGTTAATTTTTATAGGCTATATATATAATCACTCATTTTGATAATTTTTTTATATAAATCACTGCATTTTGTCAATTTTTTTAAAATATTTTGACATGAACTCTTTACTAGAATTGAAGAAAATGCAGACATAAATTTAAAATATATGAAAAAATTATTAATTAGTCCTTGCAAACCATAAAAAAAAAAGTTAAATTACAGTCCTTACGTTATCGAATTTTTAATAAAAATTCTTAATAAAAAATTAAGAAAAAAATAAATGCAATTATGTGCCAACATGTAATTTTATATAACCACAAATTAAAAAAAATTATTATTATTAAATTCTTTAAAGTAGTAATAAATAATTAAAATTCTTTGTAAACAAGCGATCAATAAAAATAAGATAAAATTTTTAAATGATAATTATTTACCAAGATGATTAATATCCTTAATTAATTAAATTAGATTAAAGATATCGGAATGTCCTATAGTTTAGTTAACGTTAAAAGATGGTAATAAAAATATCCTATGTTAACAGTAAAATTTAATCAACATAACAAATCACTTTAAATTTAAATTTCAAATTTAAAATAAGGAATTTTAATATAAACTTTGTAAAATTTTCTTCGAAATTTATAGAATAAAATATTACTTTCTACATCCATTAAAAATATTACTAACAAAAAAAAAACAAAAAAATACATAATAAAATAAGAATAATAAATTTTAAAGGAGTGCATAATTTTATTTACTTGCAATACTTTGATTGGCAGTGGATGTTATATTACAAAGGTCAGAGTGTCATAACAATAGCTGTGGTTTTCTTGATGGTTTCTACACGCGACCATCGTCCATCATAATGTTTCACCTGCAGACAGTGAAAGGTGTCTGGAAAACCATAAATGTCAACCAAAGACACGTAGAAAACTTTTATTACAACACTGAATAAAATATGTTTAATTTCGCCAAGGAAACGACGGAATATCAGATGGGAAAATGTCCTTTTTGCAAGATTTTATCAGTTACATAAAATCCTAACACTATTGGTTAATAGTACATCCGAGAAGATAAAACTATTTCTCTCCTAAAAGCAATTTCTAACTACAATAACAATATATTCACTTACATCACACGTAAAATCTTTTTTTTTTTCCTCTTTAATATTAGTTTTATATATATAGATATATAGTATATTAAAATTTAGGTTATTATCTGTAGTTGAGCTCAAAAATATTTTTATTTTAAATTAATTAAAATTACGTTAATATATCTTTGTTTGTTGCTAGTAGAAATTTCGCATATTTTGATGGTTTTAAAGTGCTAGAAACTTGATGATAAGTGAATTAATTTGCATTTTATTTTATGTTCTTCATAATGCTTTAGAATTCTCCAGAGAAACCAAAACTTTCACTGTAATTTAACCATATGTAAATAAATGTATCTGGGCTATCTATAAAGAATTCAATAACGTTAAGGAAAACATAGAGATAGTCGATCAGGATATTTTTATTTATTGACCTCGTGTAAAACTCTCGATTTTCGCAATTTATAATGTTTTCTGTGGCATATTTTACTTAAGAATTCTTCAAGAATTAAAAATGAGTTGGTTGATGCAAAGAAATTGTCGATAGTTTTCAATAGTAACGATTCCTTTTTTCCACATTGTGAACATACTGTTACTAATTATACAACATAGTCTGCAACATAACTGCATTTTTTTCCTCTTTAATTCATAAAATCAAAAACATGTAGGAATGCTTCGAGAATAATTCGAATATTTGTTAAAAGAAATACTTAAAAATACGTCACTTATCTGTTTATTTATTCTAAGGATTAAGGAAAATGTATTATAGCAAAAATACAGTAAAAAGGACCACTGAAAAAAGTATGAGTAGATCTACGGTATAGGAAGAAGCAGTTATTATTATCCGAAAAGTTTGAAATTCCCAGGAGTACAATGGCAAGAATAATGTAAGGTTTAAGATGGAGCACAGGAACATCATATTGGGGAATATCAGATCGAAAAGGGAACACGAACTGATTTAGATGAAAAATATAACGATGTTGAAAATTTCCGAAAACATTGTTAAAGAAATGTGGAAAATATGAAACTTTTCCAACTAACTTTCCACATTATTATGATGATTATCAAGAGAAGAATATGGAAAGATGTGGTGTGGATGATTATCATAAGAATGATGACATTTATATGATGATGATGAGTTAAATGTTTATTTATCATCATTCTCCTTTCCTTTCTCGTCATTCATATGATGATTATCATCATACAAATGATGAAAAAGGAAAAGATTCGTAGGATGATGATGATATCACGAATGAGATGATGAGAAAGGAAAAAATGATGATCGTAGGAATGATGATTCGTAGAATGATTATCATCATTCTACTAATGATGGGATGATCATAGGATGATGGGAATGATGGGATATGATCATATGATGATAGGAATGATGGAATTCGTATGATTATCATCATACGAATGATGGGAAATGAAAAGTTTCACATTCTTCACATGATAAGAATGACGAAAGTTTAAGATAATTACGACGCAAGTTAGCTTATAATTCGATTACGATGATAATCATAATTAATCTCAATATTTTTCGAATTAATTTCCTCAGAAATTTATTAGGTAATTGATTTTCTCATCATCACTTATGGAATATTAAGTGTCATTAAAAATATTTTATTAATTAATATTTTGTTTACACTCATGAGATAAATATACTTAATTAAAACAAATTATGTTTCCAAAATTTCTATGCATATATTTTTAAAGTTAAAAGATATTTATTAAAATAATTGCATTCGTTAAGTATAGCATATTTTCGAAATTATTAGACATTCTGTTTTGAAAGGAAATTCGTTTAAACAAATATTTTCTATATCTAGAGGAAATGATGCAGTTTGTGTTTATGAGAAAATATTTTATGTGCACTTAATAACGTAAATAAGTGGAGGACCGGGAAGACAAAATGACTATGACCGAAATGACGAGTTCATTTGGCAGTTATACAGAAAGAGGACATCACATGCCTTCTGCTATCGGGCTAATTAATGTTAGACGATAGAGATCGTTGCTTCTCTATCTTCTCTAAACGTAACATGCAGAGACTCTTCTAATAACCTTGACTAATTGTATAGCGGAGAACAATAGAAGCAAGCAGTTGACTACAAAGTTCACATTTTCGTCTCATGGGGTTTATGAGAAAAGACAAAATCAGTGGAAATTGCTGTTTGTAAATGTTTAGCAAGGTTTGCAGAATTACTACTCCTGCTTTGAGATAAATCTAATCAAAGAGACTCCCTGGTGATTACAATGTGAATTAATGTCACTCACATTTTGTCACATCTGCGACGAGTTAACGAACTCATCTAGGAAATTTTCCAAATATAATAATTTAAAAAAAAATGATAAAGATTTGTTCTTTTAATGTAAATCGAAGATTACAATCATAAAAAATTATATCTTAAATTTCATTATATTAATAGAAAGTAATGTTGGTATCAGAATTTTGAAAGTTAAAAATGGCGACATTTTTATTTTCGATTTTCTACGATTAAAATATAAAAAAAAGAAATTTTTGTTTTAAGTGGGTTTAATTCTTTAGCAAAACTTTAACCAATTTGTAAAAGTTCGCGGTAATTACATCACGTGATCGCGGAATAAAATTTTAATGAGGCGAAATGCTTAAGAGAATTAAAGCCAATTTTGGTTCTTTAAACAAGAATTGCTTTCGGATAAAAATACAACAAAGATTAGAAAAGGATTTACGTGGAAAACTACATCCATTTAGAAAAATTTCCGGATTTTTCTTAAAAGTACGAATCTTTCAAAAATACCAGAGAAACGTAAACTTTTTTTCTTATGTAAAGTTTATATCTTTACTACTACTGCTACTACTACTACTACAATAAACCTGTTTCTATCGGGAACATTTCGGTAAGTATACTAGATTTAATGCGTTTAACCTTATCTGCAACTGTTTGGTAAATACTTTTTTTTACAGAAAAACAACTACTGTAGACCCAACTCTTTCTAAACTCGTTACCGAAATTACGTCATTTGATATAAATGTTGACTAAAACGCGAAAGGTCCATTTACCACTGATCCGGCATTAAAGTTTGTTATCTGTAGTAAGATAAAAGTTACACGATCACTTCTACTATCAATTGTAAACGTGTTTTGATTTCTTAAAGGATGTTAAATAAATTTTTCTTCGAAAAATATCCGTTTCCTCCGTCGTTACTGACATTTGCTAAATTTGGTAGTATAAATAATGTACAAGTAGATACTAACCCCTATAGGAAGTTTGAACTTATATAGCAAACATATTGAAATATAATATTCTGTAAAGCTTTACCTATAAATTTCAGTAAAAAAACAAAATTGAATAAAATTTTGTTATGAAAAAAGAAGTAGTAAGTTGGAGTGTCGCAATTCTTCGTATAGAACTTCACTAAGAATCGAATCATATTATTCTGTTATTGATCGATCTTAACTAAATCTTGTTAAAGTACCTGTTAGAAAAGATAACAATCTTTCACGTTTACCATAAATAATTCTTTTAGACTTTGAAAGAAAGTAAAAAAAAAACAAATGGTGGTTTCGAGAAGATTCATCTTAATTTATGAAATGACGAGTAGTTTGATGGCATAAAAATCATCAAAAAAATTAAATAAAAATTTTTCTGCACTAATGCCGTCTATGCTTAAGTATATAAAATCAGTTTCTTAAAGAAAAAAAAGCATAAATTTTACTACCTTTATCGTAGAAATGACATTAACTGTCATTTCTATTATAAATAGATATAGATATGTTTTCAAGAACAATTATTCTGTTCTTACGTATCTTCGATGTTTTCTTGTTCTTAATGAAACAAAATATAGTCAGGCAAACTTCAAATATCATAAATAACTTAACCAGTTTCAGAACTGGAAGAGGGTACTACACTTTGCTCTTAGCTTACGCTTAAGTACATAAATTATGAAGCTACTAAAAGCAACAACGTAAAGGGGGGGGAGCTATCGTTTCTGCGATAAAATATTTCTTCGATCAACCACTTTTATAATGAACCGATCAATATTGACTCGACTTTATAAACCGATTAGATAAATCCTATACCTACCTAACATAAAAGACAAATGAGTTTTTAGTGTTACACAAGCGAAAACTGCCAAGAGAAGTATGATGAATTACTTTGTTAAATATTCACGTGTGGAAATATTTTGGATCTATTTTTGGTGCCTCTTAGGGGCGACACATGGACGACGGAGTACAAACTTTTGACCGCATGCTACAACTTCGTCAATAAATTAATCGTAGCCGTGTTATTATACCGGAGACACAATAGAAGTTAACAGGATTTATTACTGATGGTTGCCGTAATAATTGCTGCAATACATCACGTCAGCTGGTTCCTCTAATGACAGCTACATCAATTGGTCGTGTAGAAGAGGGACCTGCCATCAACGTAATTCAGTAGCTAAGCTAATGTGGCTAAGTCAAAGTTAACACAACACCCGTTTAGAAAGACAAACAGATTGACGAGGGTCACTTATTCGCTCCGTAAATTCTCATAGTATGACTTATAGTAATTATATAAAGCTTTTCCATGCAGTCATTTTCCATGTGAAATTCAAGAAGTGAAAATTATATCGTTCACATCGCCAACAAATCTTAAATTTTCATACATAGCTAGTTTTATGTTGAACTTAACGGTTGAATAGGAAGATTCACTAAATTTCTTGCACGCTATATTCTCTATAAAATAAATTTGCAAAGATTAAAAGCAGTTATTTTAATTAACTCACTGTTCTGTCGGTAAAAAAAAGATTTCTTTTCTGGACACGAAGTTATATTATATTGACTCGCCGTTATCAAAATGTTCGATTTTCTGATGTCAATGGGTCACTCGCTATATACTTTTTTTTTTTTTTTTTTTTCGCCGTTATCAAAATGTTCGATTTTCTGATGTCAATGGGTCACTCGCTATATACTTTTTTTTTTTTTTTATCCACACGTACTAGAAATACTGTACCGAAGTGAAGTTTAGAAAAAATAAAATAAAATTGCTGAAGCTTGAATTGGCATGGTGACAACTATACTTAGTACTTTCCACACGTCGATTAGATGAAAGAACTATCCTCATATAACGTAATAGCGAGACACGCAAAAATAAAAATAAAAAAAAAGAAATAAAAGGAAAAGGAGAAAAGTTATAATATAAATGTTATTATATATTATCAAAATTGAATTTAATATATATTAGAAAATTATAAAAACTATGTAAATAGATTTACTTTAATGCTTCGAATTTAAAATACTTTTAAAAGTTTATAGCAATGATCGCTTCAGAGGTAACAAAAACTTTTTTTTTATTTTCTTACCTTGTTAGAAAGAAAGCATAAAAAGTATTGCTCTTACTTTTTTAGGAGGTTAGGATAAACTATAAAAGTCTTTTTATAATCTCTATAAATAATTTTTACTTTCTATTGATTATTTTATACTTATATACGAAAATTAATATATATAAAACAAAATAAAAATTTCGTTCTGTACACACTACAGCATCTATAGATGATAGAAACAGTTTTTTTTTTTTTCCTTCCTTTTCATCTTGGAAAGGCCAAAAGAGTACATTATATTCTAGCTAAAGTTAGAAATCCTTTTTTCTTCCTCTTTACTAAAGAGAAGCAACGTACTGTACATCTCTCTCTCTCTCTCTCTCTTCCTAAAAGGATACGAAAAATATAAAATTTTCCTTCAGTAAACTTATATTACTTTCAGAAGTATCAAAACAGATGAAACAATTTTCTATTCGCATAAATTTAAAAAAAATTAAATAATTAATTTATTATACTACTTTTAAATAATTTAATGAAGGATTTTTGTGATAAAAATAAATGAAGCGAAACAAATCTTATTTTTTTCCAAACTAAACGAAACGTATATACATTTAGATATGTATATTATATACAAGTGCATAACAAAAGAAAACAAAAATTGAAATTTCGAATTGAATTAAAATTTATGAAGCAGAACAGTTTACTTAATAAGAAATGATAGAAAGAAGCCAGCGGTTATTTATCCTTGTAAAAGATTTCACATTTATATTACTGATTAAAAAAAAAAAAAGGAAGTTGGATTACCGAAGGAAAAATTTAATGTAAGGTTATGAATCTTTAAGAGCGATAAAATAAAATATTTTTATTTTGATCTAAATCATATTAATTGCGAAAGAAATGGAAAATTATGTTTTGTCTTGCTGAAGAAATAAATTCTTTTTTCGAACAAATAAAATTAGTTTGAAGGTTATTTATTTATTGCGGAACCATTACGTTTCATAAAATGTTTCTCTCGTAAAACGAAATGATTTATTTTCTTTTTATGTTTAATTAATTAAAACTATTTTTATAATTTCTTTGTGTGACTACATTTGCCGACATTAAAATAATTTTTTTCTTTTTATAAATTTTAACAGAAGATTGAATAATTTGATTCCTTTTTGAGAATTTAAAAAAAAAAAAAAAACTGAATATATTCCACGTTAACTAAGTACGGTAAAGTGAGTCAATTAAAATAATTTTTTACTTGTTTATATATTTATCTGAATTAAAAATATTAGAAGAAGTATATTTTAGTGAGAGAGAATATTTTGATTTTTGATAAAACTCAATTCTCCACTTAATATTTTTTGCTATCAGCCTATAAAATTAAACTTTTAGAAGTAAATTCTTTATTTTGATCTTAAATTATGCTATTATTATACAATTATTTTTATAGCAGATGATTTCTATGCCCTCCTATATTTAAAATAATACTGAAGATATTATTGATGGTTATTGAAGAAGAATGCTAGATTATATATATATACAGGGTGCTCTAAAGTTACTATCTATCTCGAAAACTAATGGAAATATAAGAAAATGATATTAAGACAACAAAATAGCTTTATTTCAAAGTAAGTGCCACACAAAAGTAGGGACGTTCAGTGAGCAGTCTCCACATAGCGACCATCGGTATCTCTGTAGAGCTCAAAGTGATGCAGCGTTGACCACGGAAGAATGAGTATTTGTGGTAACATACAAGATCAAAGGCATGAAATGCATTGATCTTGAGAAATTAGAGAGAATTTTGAGGGGAAGTTTCATAAGGAAAAGACAAGGTTAAAGGTCGAATAGACAAGGTTATCCATGAATTAGAGATGAAATTTCAACGAATGCTGTATCACAGAATTTTGAGGGGAAGTTTCATAAGGAAGGTCGAATAGACAAGGTTATCCATGAATTAGAGATGAAATTTCAACGAATGCTGTATCTTTGAGCTCTGTAGAAATAACGATGGTCACTAAGTAGAGACTGCTCACTGAGCATCCCTATTTTTGTGTGGCACTTATTTTGGAAAAAAAGCTATTTTGTTGTCTTAAACTCGTTTTCCTGTATTTTCATTACTTTTCGAGATAGATAGCAACTTTTGGGACACCCTGTATTTAATTCAGAAACATTTAAACTTAGAATTAGTCTATCTAGAATGATGATAAAAAGTCTAGCTATAGATGAAAGCAGAGTATGCCATCCGGAGAGAAAATTAAAAAATTAAATCTTAAGAAGTCTTTACTATAATAGTAATTTTATGTGAAAGAGCAATTAGAGTAACTTAGTGGATGGTTAAAATCTCTAAATGAATGTGAAATAAATTATTATTTATATGTTAAATAGGGACAACTTATAAAAATTTAAAATTGAGAATGAACAAAAGAAATATGTTTTTTTTTAATATAAAAATGGATGTGAATGATGAAAAATTAAACATTTCTAAACAGAACAACCTTTAGATTTTAGAAAATAAAAGAAAAATTACAATACTTGTGTAGAAGTAAAAGAAAAAACAGAAAATATAAAGATTTCATAAACATTGGCCAAGACTAAACTTTAGTAAAAGATTCAAAACATAATTTAGAAAACACGAAACAGTAATTATAGTTGTTCAAATAGAATTTAGAATCTCAATTCAGTTGCACGTTACAGTAACTTTACGAAACAGTAATTATAGTTGTTCAAATAGAATTTAGAATCTCAATTCAGTTGCACGTTATAAAAGCACATCATTCTTAGAAATGGATGGTTTGAAGATATAAAATCTTAGATTTACCTTACAGAAAACTTTGTAGAAACGTATATTCTGATACAAAATTTTCACATTATCTTTACTTTTATAACTCTTCTTATTTTTTGTTGTTGAATATTATTATTATTTGAATTTTTTCATTAGTTTTTAATACTTTTGATAAGTCCAAATGATAAAAAAAATATTCATTTGGAAGATTAACTGGTTATCACGAATGGTTTAAGTGATCAAAAATTATTCTGTTGATCCAAAGCGAATCGATGTACAAAGCCGAAAAATAAAAATAATGACCGAGGCTTTGTCGAATAATAGATAGAACATTTGGTAGAGGATAAAGGGATGATTAAAACTTGATGAGATGGTGAGAAGTTTCTATTAAAGCTATTAAGAATACGACAAACTATTTATAATGAATATCTTTCGGAGGATTAATAATCACGTAATAAATATTCCTCTTGAATTTAGTTCGTGTGGATATATTATGCATGATTTATTTATAAGGAAATCATTAGGATGATACAGATTTATATACAAATATTCTGCACGTACTTATCGATTCACGCAGTCATCTCACATTCGTTTATCTTCTTCAGTCGGAGGATGAAGCATTTGAACGAGATATTTATAAAATTTAAAAAATCGATGAGAGAAAATAACTGAGTGGATTATTAAATTTAAGTAGTTTCAGCTGGGAAATTGTAAATTTTATAAACAGTAAATTTGAAGTAATATTCAGAAAGAAGAAGAACATCATAAAAAAGACATCCTACTTCTGTGTCATATACTAAGATGGCACGACTAATATTGATTTATTTTCCTTTAGAATCTGATTTAAAATTCAGATTCATCTTGAATATTCAAATAAAAACAATGGAACTGCACGGTATATAATTCTATTTTAAACTGCACAAGAAAAAGGCAAGCAAAATTACTGATTTAATTTTGTGCAGTTACAGGCTAGCAATATTTTTAACAAACTAACACTATAAAGAAAAAATGGATGAAAAAGAAAGGTAAAAGATATCATCCATTTGTTGATATAATTATGAAATTCATTTTGTAGAGATAAAATTTTTTATGATATTCTCCAAATATAAAACTTTCCTGTAAGATCATCACATATATCAAAGTCAGTAACATAAAAGAAACAAAAGTTTTTATAAGATAAAAAAATAGATAAATTCTATAATATAGATTAGCATATTCCTATATTATATAAACTTATTAGCAGAATAGCATCGAATGATTAAAATGCTTACTAATATAATTCCGAAAATGAGATTTATTAAACGTTCACTCTCATTAGAAACTGTCAATAACACACGAATCGTACAATTTAAATTTAATATCTCAAAACAGCTCAAAATATAACAAGATGAACAAATCGGAAAGAAGTAGAAGAAGGGAAATAAAATGATGAAGTTATGAAATTGAATTCCAGGAAAGAAAAGAAAGATTAGTGGCAAGAAAAAGATCTCCAAATTTAGAAATATTAATATCATGATTCCAGAATATATCCATTCGTAGAATTATAAATTATTACTTAAATATGTCAAACTATACGATTAAATTATTTTAAAAAATTTAGAATAATGACAGAAATCATTATAAATTCTCGAGAAATAAAAAAATTAAACATTATGCAAAAGAAAATTATAATAAACGACAATGGTAAATATGCAGAAGTAAACTGTTTTATCCTAAATCAAACAGGACGAATATGACATTTTTTATCCCAAGGATCTCATACTATCTTCATGTAAATATATAAAGAGAACATTAGAAAAAATTCTGATATGTGAGAATATAAAAATCAAACAAAATATCCGATGATCCTACTAGGATTCGATAAACATGAAGACTGTCACCAAGTTGATAAAAAAAAGGCAACAAAGAAATAGTAGATAGATGTTGTATATATTAATAAAAGACTAGATACTAGTTAATTTAGCAGATAATAATAAAATGCCAAACAGTTTTTTAACTGATAATAAGCATAACACGTTTCTAGTCGAAGAGATGCAAACTGATTTTCGGAAAGTACTCGAAGTAGGAAATTCTTTCATCAATCGGAAAACTGTAAAAAATTTGTTGTATTTTCTATTTATTAAGCAGAAATGAAGAAGAAAAAAATTTTTTATAACTTTATTAAAATATTTTTTCGAGTTATAATATTTAAATATTCACAAAAAAATAGTTGTTGAGTGAACGAAATGCGGCAATAAAAAATACTATTTGAAATGAATTTCCACAAAAAATAAACAATTATATTTGTATAATTTGAAGAAATATGGATTTTTATCTGGAAAAATAATAAAAAAAAATTGAGACTTTTTCCTAAAAAAATTCTATATTCGTGATTTGAATCTTGTAGGAAACAGTTGGGAATTGTCGGAAATATAAAGAGTGTAAAAAAAAAAAATTGAGACTTTTTCCTAAAAAAATTTTTGCATATATTCGTGATTTGAATCTTGTAGGAAACAGTTGGGAATTGTCGGAAATATAAAGAGTGAATCGACTCAAATAAAAAAAAAAATTTTTTTTGTATATTTTTCTCTGTTTTATAGGATCGCAATTTTCTAATATAAATTTAATATTCTCTAGTACATGTTGAATTTTTTTGACTTTATGATCTTAGATGAGATAGAGAGATTTTACTCCATCCAATTTGCATATCTCATCATTGTTGTAGTTCTTCGATTTGTATCTATTTGTGGTAGGGCGTTATTTTGTTGTGCGGGTTACGAACTCTTTTAAAATCAAATCTGAATTATCATATTTTGTATAACGAAAAAATTAAATTAAATTTTTAATACAGTATATAAATTTAATAGAAAAACTTCTCTAATTTTTATTTTTTATGAATATATCAATTCGGATATTAATACACCAACTCTAAAACTTTAAAGCATATAAATTATTTAATATTTTTTTTTAAGAATATTTAAAAATTAGACAAAATTATTCCCATCTTGATTAAATTTTAAAATATTTTAAAGAAAATATTACTCAAAATAATAAAATATTTTCTGTTTGCGAAAATTTATTACTATTGTTACGTCACTACCGAAGCATTGTTTTTGACGTCATCAAATCTTTTGAATTTTACGTAACAATGATTTCACGCATATATATGACGCATTTTTAGGAGCTACAGAATCAAATTATTCGAAGTTGCATTTCTATCCAAAGCTTATAATAATAGTAATCCAATTTGGGCCAAAATTGAATTTTGTCTAAAAGATTTTTTAGCGAATAAACCAATTACGATTCTAAATTACGTAGAAATCTATGCCTTCTTCATTGAATCTACACAAAGAATATGTAGTGATGCTGAAAACCATCAAGGACTTGGGGTTTTCAAGTCCTAGATTTCTTTATTGCATCTGATTCTATCATGGTCACATAATGGGATCGAAGACATTAAAAGATAGAAATAAACCCCAGTAAAAACGAGAATTTCACTCAGATTTGGCCCCATATTTTTATTTGCAAAAGTAATCGCTCATTTGCTCTTACATGGGCCTGCTTGACCGATGCGCATAGTTACACAGATGAATATTGCATCGCAATTAGGTGCTTTTTGCAAGTATGATGAGCACGAAAGTATAAATATCATAAGCATTATATTCAAATTATTTTAAAAAATATAATTAGTTCAAGTAATCTTTCACAGCACATTAAAATATTGAATAAATTAAAAAATTCTAACAGACAGAATTATTAAATATTAATTGGATACTTTAATAAATATATTTTTTATTAAAATTAATTTTTTTTTGCATTTAAAATTTACAGGATACTTTAAAGCTGTTCAACGTTTTTAAACAGCGAAACA
Source organism: Olivierus martensii (assembly GCA_000484575.1). NCBI lineage: Eukaryota > Metazoa > Arthropoda > Arachnida > Scorpiones > Buthidae > Olivierus > Olivierus martensii. Next base: position 66,353 of record AYEL01078324.1, read on the forward strand.
AAAATTCTTCTTGAAAAACTATCAGAAATGCAATCAGGCAATTAACGACACGCTATATATTTTAAAACTGGAATGATTTCTGATTATTCTTTCTTTCTGTGATTTAGTTCTGTTCATTGATTTCAAGAGGAAGTAAAATAATCAATAGCTTCTAATCAATTTAATCCTTTAGATGTGATACAGATAATGGTTCACGTTCCATGATGATAAATTCTTTATATTATCCAAAGACCACTCTACTCAATCGCTTTCTATTATTCTTCTTTCGGCATTAAATTTGAATATCAGTTATATTTTATTCTGCCATATTTTATATTCTCTAATTCCGTACGAGTCTCTCTTTTGAAAGAATTATGAATTTTTCATTCATATATATATATATTTTCTTCGCGTAAATTTATAATTTTTTAATCCAATGAAAATGCGAAAACAATAAAAAATAATAATCGGATATTCTCGACATAAATTTTAATTTATATTTATCACATCAGTGGAATTCGATTTAAAAATCGAAATTTAATCATAATTGACTTTTTTTTTAAATAAAAAAAATTATTTGCTTTACTTGCAATAATAATTTTTAATAAAAATTACTATTTTTAGTGAAGTTTTACTGCAAAAAAAATATTAAATAATGCAAGCAAGTTATTTATTCCATTATAAAATGCATTTATTTACATATTTAAATAATTTGTTTAACTTTTATCATTCATATATGAACTTTAAATATTAATAAATAGCTTTAAAGAATATTATCGCATAATATTAATAATTTCCTTAATTATAACTAAAAATTTATTTTAAAGTTTTAGATATTTAACTGTAAATATTTCATCATTTTTTTCTTAGTTATGCTTAAAAGTTTTGAAATATTTTATAGAGAAGAGCGAGAAAGAGAGATTCTCAATTCTTCAATCAATATTGATAGATAGATTTGCTGTTGTCCAAATATTTGTATTACTGAACTTGTCAAATCTACCATATATAACACCTATATATATATATATATGTGTGTGTGTTTGTGTGTATGTGTGTATGTGTATTGAATTCAAAAGTTTTGAAGAGAAAATCGATATAAAATAAGCCGAAGTTAACTTTTAAAATAATTTTTATGTTAAAATAAAGTAACTTTCAGTTAATCGTTCGATAAAATTAATTAATTAAATTAATTGTGAAGTAATCATTTTTGGTACGAATTTAATTTATTAATTTTCTCATATTTTAATTTATTTCTTTTTAATGCAAAAAAAAATATTTTAGAGAATTTCAGTGAATTTTTCGAAGTGGAAAATTGTATTATATCAAAATTTGGACACATCGATATTGATGTTGGGTTACAATTACAAGAAAAACTTAAGTCTCTATATTAAAAAAAGAAAGTTAATTCCAGGAAAGCAATTCTTTTCTTGTCTTTTATTTTTTTTTCATTTTTCTTTTTTTTAGTAAATGGAACAGTGGTGGTGGTGCAACTTTTCTTCGAATCGGAACAATTTATTTTTTTTCATTTTTCTTTTTTTTTAGTAAATGGAACAGTGGTGGTGGTGCAACTTTTCTTCGAATCGGAACAATTGCAAATCTATTTTTTTATTTTTTTTTTCCTGGATTGTCGGATATCTACTTTCAATTTATCAAAGCAACAGGAGGAATTATTTGTAAATCCTATTAAAAAACATATTAAGGTGGATTTAGTAATCCTGGCATCTCTGCATCAGTTTTGTTAATCGAAATTATTCATAAATCCGAAATTTTTCAATTAAAAAATTAATATATTTTATTTCTGATACGAATCTAATTGTGTACTGTACCGAATAATAAAAAAAAAAATTTTCTACTTTGAGTAAAATTATGTGATACACTTATTTTAATTAATATCTTTAATTAAAATATTTAAAAGGCATTTAGCTTTAGTATATGTCTCTTAAATTATTTTATTTCGAAATATTTATTTAAATATACCTGTTTAGTTTTTAATAATTCATTTTTAAAGTAGTTTATCGATTTAAATATATTTTATTTTTTGTATTAATTAGGATTAAATATATATATTTTTTTAATTTAAATTACTTATCGATTAAGAGATTAATATTATCAACAAAATATTTTATTGTAAGATGTAACCATGAATTAAAATTTAGTAATATTTTATTGCTAATTTAAATCCATGGTTTCATCTAGATATTCCATTCTAAATATTCTCAATTATTATAGATTAAATTTAGCAATATTTTATTGCTAAATCTATAAGAATTGTATACTGTATATGATGGTTATATATATATTTTTCAGATTATTATCATTATCATTGTTTCAGCAGTAGTATGATAATATGATCATATATGGAAGTAACTGAAGTGGGCAAGGAATAATAATGTTAAGGAACATAGATTGTATAAACATTTTGAAACATCTATAACATTTTTAAATTGTTTATTGCTATCTAGGGAACATAATAAGCAATATATATGCTGGATTCAACTAGAAGAGAGAAGCTTTGCTGTGAAACTATCAAGATTTCTGTTTAGATGCTTGAAATTTTGGTAACGCTTTTATATTGTTTTGTAGCATTATATATAGGTAATATCAAATAATGTAAAAAATATATTCAAAATTTGAAATATTTGAAAAATCCCAGTACAGTAGTTTTGCTACTTTACTAGCTTAATCAAATGGAAATTTTTGTTATAGCGTAATTTTTTATTTTATAAGTTACGAACGTAAAAAGAAAATTTTCACTTTACTTCTTATGTTTCTTATACTTTTTATGCACAGAATAAGTAATTGAATCGCTAAAATAATCTTTTAAACGGTTGTTATATCATCCAGACTTCGATGTAGCACTAAAAACGATTTCCTAGTTCATGTTACAGAAACCTTTCAGTGGAATATACAGATATATAGAATAATTTCTAACTGTATATAAAAAAAAATTTTTCTTTTATATATCTAAAGATTAAATATTGATGGAATAATTTCCATTAAAAATTCGCATGTTATATATCTTGAAGAAAGGCATTAAAGAGTGAATAATAATCTAATCTTTCTCGAAAAAATTCTAATTTTCCGGAAAGAAAAAAATGCTAGATATAAAGATGTAAAAAAAAAAAAAAACAGATTTTATCAATACTAAGTTCTGAAATATTTCAAAAAATATGAGGAATTTTAAGGAAATAAAATTAAAAATAAATAAATTTTCAGAAGAATTACTTTAAAAAATAAATGTAATATTTACACAAAATTGTTCTGCACTTTTATATTTTATAATGAAAGAAGTTTGATATTTTTACAATTTTTTTATATTAATGATTTCAGGATTTTTTTAATCGTTTAATTCTCATGAAATATGAAATGCTCTCTTGCATTTTCTCAGTTTGTATATATTTTTAAAGGAAATAACTCGATTTATACTATGCTTAACATGATCAAATTATATTTTCAGATAAATAATAAGTGGTTATCTAGAAAAATATTTTGATTTAAATATTTATACTGCTTAAAATATTAAAAAAAGCCATTTTACAATATATTTTATCTCTGAAGAGTTTTTAATATTATATTTATTTATTTATATCAATGAGAAACGTAAAATAATAAATATCTAAAATTCGTTTAATTAGTTTCAAATATTTTTAATTTTACTAATTTTCAAAACAAATTTTCAATTAAGTAAATAAAAGAAATCAAAAATAAAAAGAGCCTTACATTAAATGCATTAACGTTAAATAAGAATTTTACATCGCTTCAAAAAATTATTAAATTCTATTCACTAATTAAAATATTTAATAAGATTTAATTAAATATTTAAGCATATTTTGACAATAATTAGTTTTCGAGGAATCGAAGTGGGAATACTGTTTATTAAAGTTTAGTTTTAATATAATAAATTGTATGTTTTCAATTTTGTTTAATAATGTCTTGAAACAAAAATCAATAATGGAAAAGTCGAAAAAAAGAAGCTTGTTAGAACATTTTCACCAGAAATCAGATGACATTTCATTAAGAATGTCACTCGATACACATACTTATTTTATTTTATATTTTCTCACAACAACATAAAAAAAGAAGAATTTTTTCTTTGTGACGAAAATATATATGTATATATAAATAATAAACTTAAATTATTTTATAATTTTTTACTAAAACTTGATTAATTTTAATTGGGAAATAAATATATTAACTTTTCGTATCCACAATGAAACGTTTTCTTTATTACTAATTTGGAATTTTTCTTTTAATGTACTTTCATTAATAATATCATTTTAGCAATTTAGATATAAACATAAACAAAAAAAAAATAATATGAATCCACATCAACATTAGTATTTTCATTATTATATTAATTTAATTAGAATTTAAGTAAATTTGTTATGTCAACATTTCTAGCTTTGCCAATTAAAATTTCATTAAAGATCAAATTTTTTTCTTTAGAAAATAAGTATTTTGTATTAATTTGATTATATTTTTAATTAATTGTGTTTGTTTTAAAGCCACTTAATTATTTTCAGAAGGATAGACAGATTGACAATAAAAATAACGCATATTAAAATTATTATAATATTATGAGTAATATTCTAGCATCCTGAAGAATTTTGTTCGAATTTGGATGACGTCAAATGTTGACGTAACAATAGATGATGTAATAAAATATCGTTCATTATGACGTAGCCATGATATAACAACTGATTATATCTTAAATATGTATAAGCATATAGCGCCGCGATAATGTCATCATGACTTCTATGCTGGTTAAATGAACATTAAAATTGGACACAAAGAGCCAATAGATAAATTTATAAGGGTAATAATAAATAAATTATAAATTCGCAGTTCGATTTATGGTATAAGGCAGGGGTGGCTAAACTCCATGTCACGACGAGCCACACAGGAGAATCTCAAGTACTCAAGTACTTGAGTACTTTATCAGTTTCTTTCTGGATCAATGAGAGTCGCATCAGTTTTTTTTCGGCAATTTAACAACAGTTTCAAAAATTATTTTAATGCATTTTATTTCGTATAGATGCATACTTCTTTTTATAATAAATGAACAAATTACAAATATATAATTTTTTTTAAAATTAAATAAGTTTTTGCTCTATATTAGCTATTGACATTCATGATATGGAGCCACATTGAAGGTGTCAAAGAACCACAATTTGGTCACCGTGAGTATAAAACATGAAAACACTCTGCTTATTAAGCTTCTAATTCCTTTTGCTTTCTTTTAATGATTACTGTATATAAAAAGATTACTCGTGTATAATTATTAGTCAGGGTATCCAAAATTATGATAATATAACAGTTAACACTTATAAATTGCATGCTGTGTTAAAAATTCCCGGATAATGCCAGACATCCTGGCTAATAATAGTATATAGTATTAATAGTCTTTTTTTATAGTCATTGAACAAAATCATAAGGAAATTATACTCTTTATAGAAAGGAAATTAATAATTTAGGGTGTGTCCATGACTCTTAGCATAAATGAAACAGTGAATTTAGGAAGAAATTATAAAAAAACCTTTTGTTTTAAATGTTAATGTTTACATTAATACATTAATGGTATTAAATAAATTAATTACAAAGTTTAATAATTTAGAATTACAAAAAATATTCCAAGTATTCTGCGTTTGTTACTATGCAACATGAGGTGAGTCAACAAAAGAAAAGAATAAAATTAATTTGAAAAAAGCCCAATTTTTTTTCGAAAATGTGGACATTAAACACAATTTTTTCCTTTCTATACTTTCTATAGAAAGGAAAAATTTGTATTAATGTCCATATTTTCTAGAAAATTAGGCTTTTCTAAATTCTCCATTTCCATTTTTCTACAACGATAGAGTTGACTGTCCTTAATTTGATTTATAAATGAACACAATTAACTAATTAATTAACATAAATTAATTTATTATAATCAATTCTAATAATGATAATAAATAATTATAAATTACAACAGTTATTCAATAAATTGAATATTCAAATTAATTTTATTCTTTTTTTTTTTTGGTCGAGTCAACCCAATGTTGCATCGTAAGACTACTTAGAAATGCAGACCAGTTAGAATATTTATTGCAATTTATAATTATTAAACTTTGTAATTAATTTATTTAATGCCATTAAAGTATTAATGTAAACATTAACATTTAAATAATGCAATTATGTAAATGTCAACGTTTTATAATCGAATTATTATATTTTGAGCTTATGTACCGCCAGCTATATAAACATGATAGAAAAACTAAGTGATGTCTTATTTAATAAAGTCCATTTTTTCGAAAATGGAACCATTAAAATGGCAATTCCTTTATTCCTGACATTGCAAATTTTCTTAAACTAAAACATGTTAAATTAAATTCTTATCTAACGCAGCTTATTACGGGACACGGAAATTTCAGACAATATCTCCACAGATTTGATTTCATTACAGATCCTAACTGTGAATGTGAAAATGGAGAGATCCAAGACACCAAACACCTCATTTATGACTGTAAAAAATTTTACAATCAAAGAATTAAACTGGAAAAGACTGTTATCATGGAAGGCCAAAACCGGCCCTGTAGCAATCAATACTTCTTGAATAATGTCGAGATCTTTAGAAGCTTAACGGACTTCTTACATATTACGAATGCCCTTTATAATGTTTGGCAACTGAATGAAGATAGCCAAAACTGACTGCTCTTCTTTGTCTGGAAACGATTATCAAACAAAGAAGAGCAGTCAGTTTTGGCTATCTTCATTCCAGGAATAAGTTGCAGGCACAACTTCTTCCTGGAATGAAGATAGCTATGTGCCAGCAACTTTTACCTACAATGTACATAATGTAAATATATTGTGTTAACAAACGACGGGCACTTTGGTTCCCTGACTGGTGCTGGTCGCTTATCACTCTCTCATCCTCTAGTGACTGTCACACTTCTAACAACAGAGCCTTAAACCTATTCTTGAGCTTCCCTTGTCCTTCTCACTCTTTTTCTTACTTCATGTACATAATGTAAATATATTGTGTTAACAAACGACGGGCGCTTTGGTTCCCTGACTGGTGCTGGTCGCTCATCACTCTCTCATCCTCTAGTGACTGTCACACTTCTAACAACAGAGCCTTAAACCTATTCTTGAGCTTCCCTTGTCCTTCTCACTCTTTTTCTTACTTCATCTTGGGCTATACCTCCGAGTTCAGCCCACTATCCCCCTAATAATAATAATTTTTCTACCTCTATACTTCTGACAGAATTTCCTCTGAATCTACTATTTTATTTATACAGAAACTTAAGACAATAATATAATATTCGTCCATTGTAGGCTCTAGTAATGATTTTACTAACTATTAAATATTTAAATGCAATTGATGGCATAAATGGAAGCTAGAATTCACCATTTAGCATGAATCAATATGATGTAAATGTTATTCGTTATCTACACATACTCAAACATCGTTTTTATATCACATGATTATCTCTTGCATTAATGTTATCGTGTTAGGAATTTAGAAAAAAATAAAATTAAAAGTAATCATGTTTTCAGGTGATAAAATTTTAAAAAAGTCTCATTTTTTATGAAGTAAAACGTTAAAAATGATCTCCCAACTTCGTTATCTTACTAGTTTTATTTATGAGTTACTAAAAATTAAATATAAATTTTAAAATATTATTAAAAAATTTCTCAATTTTATCGCAAAATAGTAAGAAATAGTATAAAAGATATTATAATATTTTAACTATAATTTACTCAGAATACATTATAATTTAAACTCCGTATAAATATTATAATATGGAATATGCTTTATAATTGCAAATTATTCAAATTAGTGTGCTGTGCTTCGAGAATGGCGATAAGATTAAAATCTGAGAGAAGACTAAATGAAGAAACTACACTATGCTGTATAAAAGATAATTTATTCCTTAATTAAGCTATTTAAAATCTAAAATAAGTTTAAAACTGATTAAAACTCTACTCAAATAATTATTATTCTTTACCAAATAGATAAAATTTGCTACAACAATTTTATTTTAACGTATTTTTCATAGCAAAATATAACTTAAAGATTGATTCTTGATATTTCTTAAAATACTACTTTATACAAACATAATTTTAATTTGTGTTTGATTCCAAAAGTCCTCCACAATTTTTATTTTAATTTTTTTTTAATTCTACATCATTGATATTGATACAGTTTATAAATGCAATCTTTAGGAACAAAATAATATTTTTCCATTTAGTAATGTTCTCTTATAATTTAAAAATTTTTAATTTTAATCTAGTTATATATATGGTAACACTATAAACCATTAATTCTCTACATCCGTAATGAATTAATCATCATGAAACTTACTTGTTAGTGCCATCAAAGCTATTCTTCAGTTTACTGGATCAAAATTTCAACCCTCTGCTTTTGTATTCAAACATAATGCAACCATGTATGCACTTTTATTAAATTTTTGCATAATTGCAGATCCTGAATTTTATCATACTGGCATACAAATAAGTGCCATTAAAGCTATTCTTCAGTTTACTTGATCAAAATTTCAACCCTCTGCTTTTGTATTCAAACATAATGCAACCACGTATGCATTTTTATTAAATTTTTGCATAATTGCAGATCCTGAATTTTATCATACTGGCATACAAACATTTGTTCCGATACAGCAGAAAATAGTAAAGAGTGAGAGAGACTATGTAGAAAATAAACTATCCTAATGAATTTATTTATGATCTGCAAAAAATAGAAACTGTAAAATAAAAACTTTTATAGAAAGAAAAAATTGGGAGCTTTTAAAGTTGCACAATAATTAAACAAAATAAAATAATAATTTTATGAACTATAAATCTGTAAAATTATATAAAATAGGTATATATTTGTTTCAATAATAAAATCTAGAAAGATGAGATAATTTTGATAATAATTGTTAGACTACTTTGATAATTTTCTGTATTTCTCAAAGGGATGTTTCCTTGAAATTAAATTATCAGACTAGTCCTCATTTCAGATAATTTCGGTAATATTCTTAATTCAAATCTAATAATGACTAAACAATGATATCCTCACTAAATTTAATAGACTGTTTTAGTTTATATAGATTGTTAGACTGGATTTGTTAAATCTCGCAATGATTCAATGTCCATCAAACCGATACTGGATAAACGAATCTCTCTCATGTGTCTAATGTGCTTAATGTTCTCGTTAAACTGAAAACCTAGAAACATCATAGATTTATTGAATACTTTAGTACGTTAACATCATCAAATGATAATCAACTGACCGTTTCCAATTATGAATCGATTTACTCGTCAAGAAAGTTTGAATCAACTGTCATATTTTCTCATATTAAGTTGACAAATTTATCAAAATCTCTATAGGTTTTTTCATACAATGAGTTGAGATTATAATGCATTTCATCGATCATTAAATAACCATGGTTTCTAAAATCTTCCAAAATTGAAAATATGGCTGCAAATACCTCAAACTTAGTGTCATCGATTATCGAAAATCAAGGTAGTGATTTTAAACTAAGTACAGTAGTGACTGATCGGCTGTTATTACAGAAATCATTTCAGACGAAATTCAACTCTCTTTAAATAAAATATTGTTAATCTGATATTTACATTCGAGTTGAGTGTTCGATGTGACTCAAACTGCAAAATTTGAAACATCAAATCCAATTAATGAAGTAGTAGAACAATTTGAAAATAGCAAAAATTGTTAAATGGATCGTTTTCTTCTCTTTCTTCTACTGTTTCTCCTCCTCCTTCCAGACTGTTATGCAGGTCGCATCGTTCAATCCAACATCGATGAAATTTAAGAGATATATATATATTACTTAGATTGCTTGAGGTTTCTGAAAATTTCAGTACAATCGGGTCAAAATAAAGGAGGGGCAATGAGAGATCCTTCTTCGTAAACACCTCTACAGATTGTATCGTTTCGACCAAATTTGGAATATAGGTATGTTCTAGCTCAATTAAATTTTTAAAAATTTTTGTCCAATCAGTTTATTTTAAAAAAATGATCTCTAGAAACATTTATATAGATCGTATCATTTAACTGATTTCTATCAAATCTGGAATGCAAATATTATATTATTTATGGCTTTTTATATAGGCCCTATTTTAGCCTGATAGATAGATCTGTAATGAAAGGAGTATGAGGTCATTTCAGAGTGAACTCTTCTAGGTGTATCACTCAACCTGTTTCAACTAAATTTTGTATATTCCATATACTGTATGTTTCTTATGTTACTTAATGTTTCCTAAAAATTTCGATTCAATCGGATTAAAAATAAATAAGCATTATTTAATAATCTTGACATACTGCTGTTAGAATATCTTTCTCAGAAAACTGTTTTCATTCAATAAAAAGCAAATTGATATATTTTTTTACATGTTAGATCGGCTTAGTTTACATTTTATAGTTTGTTACATATTTGTAATTAAAGAAGTCATTATACCTTATACATATAAATATAATAACATGTATAAATTTTTCTAATATGATAAATTACCAAAGATCTTTTTTGAATGCAAATTATCAGAAAAATAACAAAAAAGATTTTAATTTAATTTTTTAATCAAAAACAAAAAATGCAAATTATCAGAAAAATAACAAAAGAAAGATTTTAATTTAATTTTTTAATCAAAAACAAAAAAAATAAATATTAAATTCTTTTAAAAAGCAGAATATATAAGTCCATAAAGCGAAACTCTGCACAAATTTTTATAATCTGATATTTGTTAAGTAAAGGATTATTCATTAATTAAATATCAGTAAGGGAAGTTTTCTAAGACGAAATAAGAAGATTATTAGTAAATATCTGACTACTTTCCTTCTCTAATATCCTTACTTGAAATATTTAATAAAATGGATCAAGGAACACGTCTCCCTCATGAGTTTTAATTCTGTTAAAAAGAGATTTAATAAATTTCTCCATTATTAAAGTTATTTTTTTAAATTTAAAAATATTTATTTATTTATTAATACATAAATA